>KZ806967.1:969407-999469 GCA_000696205.2 Oncopeltus fasciatus | reverse complement strand
ATTTAAAAAATACACATTTTTTTAAAATTTGTATTTTTTTGGATCTACCATGACCGAACCCTAACAAAAATCATCTAATAATAATACCTACGGTAAAAAAAACTCTCCATTTGAATTGATTTATTAAATTTCTTCAAAGCTGTATTAACTTTTTAAATAGTGCTTAAATTAAATAATTTAAGCAATTTACAATAAAATCAATGTTTTAGCACAATACTATAACACCCTAAATAAAATAAAAATAGATTATTTTTATAATGCAAATGGCATTACGTCTCTGAATTATTTAAAGGCCTTGAATAGCCCCACTCAATACCAGACTATACAAGGGTCAATGAGAACAGCTGTTTCTCCCGCCCTTTGTAACTCCCCAGCTGTTAATGAAAACTAGATGAGATTTTTATATGAACCTTAAGATTCCATAATGACCTAAATAAGGCATTAGTCTCAAAGTTCATAAGGATTATCTCTAACAAAGCAATAAAGCCTCTTTTTGGTTGTTATATAATGACAAAATTGGCATTCATATCAAGCCCAAGCAGCAGTAGCTACATTAATCAAGTCTCCACACACCAAGGTGTCTATATATTATTCTTTCTCTAATCCTACCGCAAATGTATTTCTCAAGAGAAACTAGAAAATTACTTTCTGAACAACTGGAACTTCCATCCTAGACTCAAAACCTCAATATCCTAATCTTTTCTGAGGCAGGAAGCATCAAGACTAAAACACATGAAAGCCTTTATTACCATTACAAAAAAAAAAAAAAAAAAAAAAAAAAAAAAAAAAAAAAAAAAAAAAAAAAAAAAAAAAAAAAAAAAAAAAAAAAAAAAAAAAAAAAAAAAAAAAAAAAANAAGAGGCAAATTTGCCTCAGAGTTTTCTGTGTTTCTCAAATGATTGTATTAATATTGTCCAAAAATAATTTTTTTTGTAACCATAAAGATTTATAAAGTTAAAAGTAAGAAAAAAATAGACACAGAAATAGAGGTGCTGCACGAGGAGAACTGATTTGCGTTGTAATGGTTGGTCGAATCAAGTCCCAGCCACCACACCAAGCTCAAATCTCTGGGCTTGTCGCCAATAGATGCTACAGTTGTAGAGTGGCACTGTATAATCCTTGGTCGATCTTCGGACCCCGGGTCCTAACTTAGACTTCACTTCACTACTGCAGACAGGACTGAACATGAAGTTATGTTCACTTGTATTAGCATTTGTAAATATGAGTTAAGGTACTCTACACACAAACAAAGGCTTTTTTAATGTATATAAAGACAGTGAACATTTTATTTTTATCACTTTTGACATCCAGGACATCTAACTCAGGCCCAACTAAATTATTTGAAGTATTACGACCTGCCTAAGTCACACTTTGTCATAGATATAGACCATTGTTTTCCTTATACAACTGAAGTCGTTTCATAATCATTTTCTCCAAGAGTTTCCACAAAGAGCCAGTGAGCGATATAATCCTTAATAATAATAATTAGGTAATTTATTTGTTTCTTTAAAGAAGGGGTATTATAGATTTAGTTCAAATGCCAGGAAAATGATAAGTAGAGTAGTATATATCTTATTTAGAAACTTAAGGACGACTATTTTTGAAAGAAAGATTTTTTATTATTGCTAAAATTTTATTATGAGGACCAAGCAGTGTCTCTATGGTTCATATTCAACTGATTTAAAGAGCCAACAATTATTTCTAAAGGCTCAGATTTGGTTACTTCCTTCAGCTCCATAAATTCCGGAGAATAATTTAAGCCAGATGAAATATTCTTGTGATGAGCACCAAAAAGATTTGCTATATCTGACACATCAGTAAAGAAATGATTATTATGCTTAATGCAATTAATAGGAGTGTTTTTATAGCAGAAAAAACAGTTTTAGGGACTTAGTTGCAAGATTAAAGGTATGAATTGAGATCTTCATCACTGGGGTGATGTTTGAATTTTCTTTAAGCCCTTTTTCTAGCATTATCCATTCCAGAGCATGTATCATTCCACTGTGGTACAAAAGGCTTATCAAAAGATGATATAGCCTCAGGTATTTATTAGGAGTTGATAAGAGAATTTCAGTTATTTCTGCATACAACTCTTCAATATTAGGGTTTGAAAAAGAAATATCTTTAAGTTTAGCTAAGTTCTGGTACAACGGCCAGTTATAGCTTTTACAACATTCTATCTAGCTGGATAGGGGAGGGCAGGTTCCCTTTCTTTAATATATCAATGGTTATAAAGTAGTGATCTCAACCTCATTACTTGCCTTCCTGTTTAGTCTTAGTAAGACATAAGCATTAGTGAGAGATAAATCAATGTGAGATTCTTTACCTGAAGTGAAACATATATGTGACGGAGAGCCACAATTAACTGTGCATAGGCTGGACACTTCAAGAAACGCCTCAATTAGACGAACCATGTTATTGGTTTCTGCCGAATGCCAAATAATATTGTTCTATTAAAGACACCTAAAAGTAATATTGGTTCAGGAAATTGATTAAACTAAATGTTCTAACTGATTAATAGTGAAAGGTTAATTAGGAAGTAAATAAGTGGAGAAGAGTGTAAAAGGACCAAATATAGTTGTGAACACAGCTTAAAAAGAAGTATTTAGATAAATTTTTGTAAAAGCATAATCAATTGAGATTATCAAACTAATTCTACCAGTTACAATCTGTCTGCCCAAATAATCTTTTATGGGAAATATAAACGAATTTAAATAAAAACATATATTTTCCTCAAGTCGAGTTTCCTATATACACAATAATTTACAGTTAGTATCATGTAAACATAGTTGAAGATCAGGTTTTTTATATATTAATCAACATTCTAATGGCCATTACCATTTTATTAAAATTAAAAATAAAGAGATATTATGTGAAACAAAAATAATACATAAAAATTTATTTATTTATTGTGGTATTTTATATCACATAAATTTTAAACGATTTAATGCAAAGGAATAGAATAAAAAATCTAATTGTTCCAGCCAGGGCTCAAACCTGGATTTCCTGCTATCCGGGCAAGTGTATTATCTGTTCACGTAGGCTTCCACAGACCGCAGAGTGCATTATCCTTATAATATGTCTCGGTGGCGTAAAAGTATAACGTGCTTGCCCGGATAGCAGGAGATCCAGGTTCAAGCCCTGTCTGGGACAATTAGATTTTTTATTCTATTCCTTTGCATTAAATCGTTTACAGGGGCTGTGACATATACAAGAAGGTCAAGCAGAGGGTAATGAACCCTCAGGTGCCAACACAAAAACCTCCAACCAGGAACCCACGCCCCACTTCAAGGACCATCCAGTCTGGAATCTCCTACAGAGCCGCACTAAGTGGACAGGGAGTAAGTATAATTTAACTACATCATAGATCTTGATCAACCATGGGCAGATCACAAGCACCAGATATAGGTTCTCTCTGATTGATATTGCTTGAGAGTCATCAATAGATCATGTAATCGCAATGGAATTAAAACTTATTCAATAAGTAATGCTATTATATAAATAAAACTCTATTTAAAAAAAACAAAAAAAAAAAAAACATGCCTTTTATTAGCTTCAATGGTGGATTTTGTTGGCTAAGATGTCCTGGTTTTAATGATGCCTGAAAATCAGCTAATTTTTTCACTGCACATTCTCGTTGAACATAAAAATCTGATGGGGAGACTAAGTGACATAAAACAACTCTTAATTGGCAACCTGAAATTTATGGTCAAATATTAGATATAAAATGTGTATCGTAGTTGCTTGGTCAACAAATTACAACCTTAAAATAAAATAATATAATACCATAGGTCTTTGACTAATTCAGTATATGCATGTAATAAATGATATCAAAGAATGCATTACTTTAATCTACAACACTTCTTTTTCAAGAATTAGCTCTTCACTATAGGACAATTATCAATCAAGTGCATAAAATTTTCTAAAAATTATGGTATAGAAATTTTCAAAACAAATGAAATTTCATTAGCAATTATTATTTGAAGTCACTAATGTCAGGTAAAGGTGAATAAAGGCAGAATCTACCTTATTTCTTAATTATACCAGATCATTAAAAAAGTACTGTCATTTTTTTAGTTCATGATCTTTATTTTTATTCCAGAGCCTTTGATCAATGAATTCAAAACTGGATTTTAACCAATGCAAACAAATATCAATCCTTTATGAAAAAAGGGATTAATTTCAATACAGTTATTTTTAAGCGTTCAAACTCATTAATCGAAAATGATTCTTGTGGAAACTCCTATTAGGTTAATTTAATTTTATGAGAATAAACTCGGTTTAAAAGCAACTGAAGCTCCCAAAAAATATGCTTTGTTTTTAGAAAAGATGATCTCTCTGAGCAGAAGGCACAATTTTGTTTTTCCAAATTTTGTGCAAGCGACGGGATATTCGAGGATGATACTCGCTCAGGAAGGCCTAAGGTCATTGATTTAAAGGAAGTTCAAAGAATAATTGAGTTAAACCCTCACCCAAATTATTCAGAGGTAATCTTACAACTAATTATTTCTCCAACCACTGCCTGGAAAATGTCTAAATCAACAGGGAAAGGTGAAAAACTGGATAAATGGATTCCTCATAAACAAGAAGCAAATAGGGTAAGCTATTATACAACTGTAACTGCTTTAGCTTCTTGCTTAAAAATTGAACTCTTTTTATACAGGATTATTATGTGCGACAAAAATGGGTTTTGTACAATAATTATTTATGATCATATCAGTGATTGTCAACTGACGAGAAATAAAAAAAAAAATTCTAAAACCTGATCTCTATCCAAAGAAAGTTTTACTAATTGCTTTCTGGGCAGCCAAGGGTATAGTGCATTTTGAGAATATTCTGGAATCACTGCAGAAGTTTACTCCACAATATTGGATCATTGAAATTTGAAGCTAAAGCTTTTTGATCCCAACTTAATTTATTTAGGCCTCTACTTCTCCAGGACAATGCCTGGCCACCAACTGCTTAATTGACCAGGGACAAATTAACCAAGATTGGCTGGGGAGTTTTGTCATATCTGGTGTCTTCACTTGACCTGTATGTTTTTTAAAGAAGTAATTTGGAATTTACCATTACGTTGAGAGAAGGCTATTGGTTGTAATGCATATTTTGACAAATTTATTAGAAATTATAAAAACGACAGGTCTTTTTGAATGGCCTGGTAATAATTATTTTGTGAACGATTTTGATTAACTTTAGAGACAATCAATGGAGCAACAAAAACTAAGAAAACAAAAAATATAGAACTCAAAACATTTTTTAGGACAGCACAAAATCCAGAGTAATAGTTGCATATATTAATTAAAAATCAATAATATAGTGGAAAGAGCACTTTTATTATTATTATTTTAGTCATTATTTATTAAGCACCATTTTATTTTATTCTTCCTCTTATTATGATAACATGAAATTACTTCTTTCTCAACCCTATGTGTGTTTGTGAATTTTAGCGACTGTTCTTTTTTTGGTGCTGAGTAGATAGAATAAGAGAGAAAACAAATCAGACACACACACATCCACTTACCAGCAAATTTTTCTATAAGGTTAATTGGTACTTACAGAGATTTGGTTCCTACAAAAAATAAATCAAACTTGAGTATGCATATTCAACAAAAATGTGGTCATTTTAATAAACCAATGATGTCATTAAAAAGTTAAAGAAACTAGAAAATGAAATAGTGAAAGATTTCATGCTATAGGTGAAGTGCACCAAAATGTTTCTTTCAAATAGCGAAGAGAGACGAGGGATGGAAGTCGAAACTCCAAAATTTTTTCTTATACTGCTTATAAAAATAATGTAATTTTTGTGCTAGTCATAAGAAGAAGAATGGATGTGTTAAGGTGGATCCTAATTTCTCTTAACAAATGGACTAGAAAGGTTGAGGTCAGCTTAGAATAATAAAAGAATATATCTTACCAACAGAAAGTTCTTCTGGACAATTAAAAGACTGCCATGTATTTTTGTATCCATGAGAAAATCCACTTGACAGGGAGCTGTTTGAACTAGCAGTTTCAACTGGCCGTTCTCTAATTATAACCCTGTCTGAGAAACCGTCACTGCTGACAGATGAATTTTCTGGAATTTATTAATTATGTTATGGAGAGTTTTTTTTTTTACCGTAGATATTATTCTTAGATGATTTTAGTTGGGGTTCGGTTAAGGTAGATTTACCTTGACCGAACCCCAACTAAAATCATCTAAGAAGTTTATAAATTATGTTTCATTTCATTTATTACTTCAAAGAAATAGATAACCTTAATAAAATGAATACAGATAAGCAAAAAAAAAAAAAAAAAAAAAAAAATCATGATAGCTGGATTATATGCAATATGATGATATAAGTGATTTGATAAATTCATAGCTACTTACTGTTATTTTTATACTATTAATTATTTTTATGCTGTCTTATGAATGAATTCGCACAGAATTAATATTTATAGAAGTAATACATAAAATAAAGTTAAAAGTTGAATTGGCTTATAATATAACAAACAAACCAAATCAATCAATCAATTCCATAAAAAATAGCTTGAAACATACATCTACATAATCAGAAAACGCCCTTCTTTATTCCTTATTTCACCATAGCTTTCCGTATAAAAAAAAAAATCTTCATGGTTTTCACAATTTTAATGTTTGATGTCCATTTCTTAATATCTTTTAAAAAATTCCTTAGAAACTGGTCAGAATCTACAAAGAAGATCCCCATTCAAGAAAAAAGTGTTAAAATAAGACCCCCCAGAAAGAAAAAAGAAACCAAAAATTATTTTGTTTAAATTTGCCATAAATGCTCTCTTCAAAGCCATTTAACATTGCCATCTGAAGTTGTCTAGAAAAATAAATAAGTTATCTATGAATACAAATTCATATTACCTACCTATTCATTGATATTCTGAATACACTAAAATTAATAGGATCATTGATATTTATCTTAAGAAAGATTAAAGAAAAGAGAGGGGAAAAAAAAAAGCTTTGTTAACTATACTATTGTATACGAGTATTATTTTCATACTAAAGTAAGTTTACTTAAGATGAAGAGAGAGGAGTCAATGCAGATGCAGTGAGTTGTTCATAATAAGCCACTAAAGGAAATATCTAGGCTGCTTTACGTTATTGGAATGCATATTTCAAGTAATTTACTGGTTAATATCCGTATTGCGATAGTAGTTAGGAAATGAGGAAAATGGGGTTAGAGTATACAATTTCAATCGTCAACAATTGTTCATCAGGTGTACAAAAATATTATGTGAAGGAGCTGATATAGATAGACTCTTGATAAATTACAAGAAAACTAATTGAGTGCAATAACCCCCCCCCCCCCCCAAAAAAACCCCCATAATTCACTATACATATACACACACAAATTTGCATTATTCCTCTATGGTAAAAATTTACTAAAAAAAAACAACAACAAAAAACACTTTAATACATAATAAAAATACCTGATTCTCCAGTTGAATTTTCCATCATAGTTTTGACTTCTTCCCGAGTAAGTTCATTTAGGGAATGAAATTCACATCCTGAAGGTAAATTGGATTCTGTTACAAGTTTGAATCTTGGATTTCCAGTGAAATCTATAGAACATAAATTATCTAATTCTTTCACTAAGTCTTCATTTATTACAAATCTGGTGGAAAAAAAAAAAAAATATAATTATATATATAAGAGAATGGAGAAAATTATTAAAATAAAATGCAATAAAAAATTAATATAACACCCAGGATAAAAAATTAGCAAATTAATCATATTAACAAAATATTAGTAATATCATTTTTTAATTTTCTTATTTCATCTTTGGTCCTTTAGAATAGCTCGAGACTGCTTTCGAATTATTATGACCAGAGCTCATAGAAGATGGATTGTTGAACTGGCTAAGTTAAGGAATCTTGCTGTTTATTTAAAGAATTAGAAGGAGATAGAAGTTTCAGTTTGTAAACAATAAACTTTTGTGGAACCCTATATTCTTTAATTCTCTTATCTTTCTGTAAAGTAGAACAGAAAGGGCAACAGGCCGAACGGGATCCCTCAGAATGCTTGAAATTAGGCGCACAAATACCATCATGTACACTCTGGTACACAATTACAATTAGAAATACCATGCTAACGAGTAACGCTTGATACTCTGAACAGGCTTTACTCTAACACTCAAAAAATCTAGAATAATTTTTTCAGATATTTCTGAACATTGGAATATTAAAATTAGAGAATTAGTTGGAACATTAACATTGTTGTTTAGTGTCATAAAAAAAAAGTTTAAAATTTACTATTTTGTATCTATGAAGCTCTTCTTTTAACTCCTTCTCACTACAATTTATAAATTCCTTTGAACTAATTAAATCTTTATAGTATTTAAGGGACTTATGTAAGGAGAATTTGACAGGAATATTTTCATAACTGTAATGCACTTCAGATTATAGAAATTTTTTTCATGTAATTCTCCCAATATTATATTATGCTGCCTAATTTAAAAAATTTAATTTTGCATTGAGGAGCAATACTTTTTGAAATGTGAAGCTTTAAAGGACATAGGTTCTTAAACATTTTCCTCCCCCTATTTTCCTCTATAAAACTAAGAATAGTTTAAAAAGGAGAGTTTTTTTGACAGTAGATATTATTATTAGATGATTTTAGAAAATACATTTTTTTTATTTAAATTTGTATTTTTTATTGGATCTACTGAACCCCAACTAAAATCATCTAATAAGAATAGTTTAGTTCAGGTCCCCTTAAGTGATTTAAATATAACTTTTTCTCGTACTAATATTTTATTAATTAAGTTTGCCAGCAGGATTCGGAGGTTTAGAAAGTGGGGATATTATTCCCTTATCTTCCATAAATTTTATAAAAAAATAAATACAAAAAGGTACTCACCAAAAGTGCCTTTCTTCCCAATATAAGAAAAATAAAAACTAAATTAAAATTAAAAACAAGAAAAGAGACAACTTTCCTGAATAAAGGGAGAACTTGTGGCAAAAATAAAGAAACTGAACACGTCTGCTTCACATGAAAGTTGATGCAATACCACACTCCTAGGATTTGTACAATTTAAACTATGGTAGCAAGTATTTTCTTTCTCCAAAGTGAAAGTCAACTGAATATGGGCAGACTTTGTTGAGTAAACAATCATTTAGACTGAATAAGTGTAGGTAGTAAGTTGAAATAGCTTGTTTTCTTAATAATAAGAGACAAAATAGGATACTGAAACTATCATTACTGGACTGTAAATAATAGAAAATAAACTGAAGGACCAACAAATTTGAAATATTAGGAAGGAAGAAACAAATGTAAAACGATTAAAAATTGTTATTACAATTGTTTCGATAGGGCGAAAGTATAGAAAATAAAATGAGGAAAAAAGAAAAGAAGTTTAAGGAATTTTTCAGAAGAAAGTTAAATGCAGAAATCATATAAAAGGAGAAAATTATTGTGGGCAGAACCATAATAAAATGGCTTTCTATTGGTAAGATAATGGAATCAGAAGTTGGATAATAAAATTGGAACCATGAGAATGAATTATTCTGTAATTATTACAGGTTTATTATTATAAATAATTAGTAAATATACAGCATGAGAGCAAGTGGAATTAACACAGATGATAATGAATACAAACCTAGAAGATAATTTTGAAGCTAATTTAAATGTTCACATAGGCTTTCACAGTCTTCAGGAATATTCATAAATACTTCTTCCGGCCTTTACCACGTAAAAAAGAATATTTTTGCAGAGCATTCACACATAATGTGATGGCTTCTTCAGGGCTGAAAGTAGAATGAGCAGATTTTAGTTTGTCAATGTTCTTCATTCTCTGAACAATATCCTCCCTATAAAAGTTCACATAGGCTTCCACGGTCTCCAGGAACCTCATATCTCGTTCTACTTTCAGCCCTGAAGAAGCCATCACATGATGTGGGAATCCTTTTTGACAAGTGACTTATTTTAGTAAAATGTTTTGTCTGTGAAATGGGCAATCATTTTGCTCTTTTATGGCAATAAGCTTTATTAAGGTTTAACTTGTTTATCACTAAATAAATTCACAAACTAATGTTAGGTATTCTTCAACCATTTAAAATAAATGGTAAACTGAAGAAAAATCAAAACTGAGATTTAAAGCCATAAGTGAAATAAAATAAAATAACAAATCTTACCTATCACGAGGAACAATTTCAATATTTCCAAAATCAATATACAGAACTTTAAATTTGGTATTTTCTCCAACTAAAATTTCTAAAATCCTAGCTCTGTACCATTTGGAGTCTTTGACATACAATACCAGATAAATTGGACCTAAAAATAAGTAAGTACAGTAAATAATAGACAGTTATATTAGCCAAGAACAATGGGGTAGCACTGTTCTACAACATATATTCTATATCTATACATATATCTTAGACTAAGCATTATATATAATAACCTTTAAATTTGTTTCTCATCACTTGGCTAACTGGGCATGTTTAGAGCACTCTGTAAAATCCTGGAAAAAGTTGGGCTCAAGAGAATCGAATGTGTGAACAAAATAAACCTTGTATTTTAGAAAAATATAATTTGGGCATTACAAGTTTACAAAAATTAAATATTTAAGAAGAAATAAATATATCTACTTCAAAAAGTTAACTGAATTCATATGAAACAAAACAAAAATTATTTTAATTTTTATTAAAATAAAGTTCCTTTTACTAATGGAAAGCGAGTAGACCAATTTGGTATGGTTCAATGTTTATTATAGCTTGGCAACTTTCAGGATTCCATCATCAAAGCTTATACTTTGATCTTAAAAGCTGTGCAGCTTTAAACAAAAACTAAATATCTATGCAAAGGCCTAAAAAAGCTGCTTTTTTTGGACATACAGCTACAACAAAATACTAATCGATCATTTGGTTCTCCCAGATGGATGATTTTATTTAGGTGGCAGATTTCTAAGATGCTATGATATGGAGGAAAAAAGAGGATACATAAAGAGAGGATAATAAACTTCTACAAAATATAAAAGCATTAGAATAAAGGAAATCTCAAATTACCCAATCCATAATAAAATATAGTCTTGGAGAGGAGTTTACTTTTAACTGAAGATAAAAATTTAATTTAATTTAACAATACATATTATCCAATAATCTTCAAAATATGTTGTATAAATTCTGACCCACCAACACCCTCTATAATTAATTTCAGTCTGCCTGATTTTTATGATTTTATTAAAAAATTAAACTAAATGAGCCCTGAAATGAGGTTATAATATAATATCATTAAATTTTATTCCACAATTATTTTACAAGTATCTTTTTAAGAAGATAATATGATATGATAGGAAAAAAAAATTAAAACCAGATGTTTTGTAGTACTATCAAGTAATATTACAATATCTGACCCCAATAAGCTTTTTCACTAAGGTGCCTTTGTTATCAGTGGCAAGAAAAGACAAATTAACTGAATTCTGAGTTTGCAACATGTCACACAAACCCTTTTTTAAACAATTTTAATTAAGTTATTGTCTATTTTAAAATATATTATTCTTCACTGACAATGTTCATGACATTTCATATTCTTACAAGTTCATTTTATATTTGCATAAAGTTTGTGTACAAGTTTAAGTTACAATTTGCCCATATTTATTTTCATCTGGCTAAATAGAATGGCCATTAAACCATCTGTTTCTTAGTCTATGATTCTACTACCCAAGTTTGACTGATACACTTGTTCATAAACACTGATTAAAAGCCCAAATCCAAACTTTTATATATCAATTTACTTTCCCAAAAAAATTACAGCCTGTTTGTAATCTCTTGGAAAGAAAAAAACAATACCTTCTTATTTATATTTAATTGAATTAATTGATAACAAGATAATAAAATAAATAGAAGCAATAAAAATATATTATTATGTCAAAGAGATAGAACATCTATACATCTCAGCTCCCTTATAGTCTTCTCCCTAACTGTCCTGCTTCTTGCTCATTCTTAATTGACGAGTGTACTTAAGACTCCTCAATATGGACTGGCTAGGTGTTTTATCTAAGGTTCATGCTCTTTTGTTGATGTATTTGGACTTGCCCAATAATCGAACAAGAACCTTTGCAGGTTCAAATGAAGAATTTTTGACCGTAAAGATTATGAGTAGAAGTTTTTTTGTTGGGGTTCGGTAAAGGTTGTAACATTAGCGTGTGTTCATTAAGGCATCTTATTCTATTTTTACATAGTCTTGGTGTATGTTTAAATGTCTGTAAAACCATTATACTTGCCAATTCAAGCTACTGAGATAAGCTAGTGTTACCACAGTTTAATGTAACTTGAAAGAAATTGAATTTCTCAAAGTGAATGCAGTTTCATTGTCTGTGAAACATGTATGGAATAGGACATACTAATAAATTAGGATTTTATGTGAGTTTATTATATCTCTTAGGATGTAACCTTCAAAAAAGAAAAAAAATTCTTCAGCATCTCAGGCCACCATAAGAGCTATTTGCCGACCAGGTTTTGGTATAAGGTGCATCTCAGATTAAATGAGTTAGGACTTGTTTCATTCTTATTGTAATTGATCACTTACCTTTCTGCCTTCACTAATATTTGAACAAGATGTATGTCTTTTTCATACATTGCTTAATATGGATGATTCCGCCTGGGGGAATAAGCTAAAAATTCCTCGTTTTAACTACCTGACTGAATATTATCATTTGGTGTTGTCACTTGCCCAAGCACTGATGCACACTAAACCCATAAACCAAGTTTAAGTGTTTAATCACTCTAAAATCAACTTTAGACCCAAATCAAATTTCTCTGATGCTTTTATTAGCAAGAAGGAAATAAACCTAGATTCAAGATTTTGAAGCTATTTAGCTTTAATAGACAGGTTGAAGTGTGCCTCCTGACCCAGTATACAAACCTTCTTCAATAATCCTTATTCAATGCAATCGAGTAACAGAAAAAATGAGATTAGAAAAATAATATAATTATGTATGATTAACAATATACTAATAAATATAACAAATGGAATAAACCTTACATATATGATATCGAAACTTAACCATTTCATGACACTAATATGATAGAGTCTATTTATTTGACTTTTTTTCCTGGTAATTATTTCACCCCTNAAAAAAAAAAAGTATAATTTAACTACATCATAGATCTTGATCAACCATGGGCAGATCACAAGCACCAGATATAGGTTCTCTCTGATTGATATTGCTTGAGAGTCATCAATAGATCATGTAATCGCAATGGAATTAAAACTTATTCAATAAGTAATGCTATTATATAAATAAAACTCTATTTAAAAAAAACAAAAAAAAAAAAAACATGCCTTTTATTAGCTTCAATGGTGGATTTTGTTGGCTAAGATGTCCTGGTTTTAATGATGCCTGAAAATCAGCTAATTTTTTCACTGCACATTCTCGTTGAACATAAAAATCTGATGGGGAGACTAAGTGACATAAAACAACTCTTAATTGGCAACCTGAAATTTATGGTCAAATATTAGATATAAAATGTGTATCGTAGTTGCTTGGTCAACAAATTACAACCTTAAAATAAAATAATATAATACCATAGGTCTTTGACTAATTCAGTATATGCATGTAATAAATGATATCAAAGAATGCATTACTTTAATCTACAACACTTCTTTTTCAAGAATTAGCTCTTCACTATAGGACAATTATCAATCAAGTGCATAAAATTTTCTAAAAATTATGGTATAGAAATTTTCAAAACAAATGAAATTTCATTAGCAATTATTATTTGAAGTCACTAATGTCAGGTAAAGGTGAATAAAGGCAGAATCTACCTTATTTCTTAATTATACCAGATCATTAAAAAAGTACTGTCATTTTTTTAGTTCATGATCTTTATTTTTATTCCAGAGCCTTTGATCAATGAATTCAAAACTGGATTTTAACCAATGCAAACAAATATCAATCCTTTATGAAAAAAGGGATTAATTTCAATACAGTTATTTTTAAGCGTTCAAACTCATTAATCGAAAATGATTCTTGTGGAAACTCCTATTAGGTTAATTTAATTTTATGAGAATAAACTCGGTTTAAAAGCAACTGAAGCTCCCAAAAAATATGCTTTGTTTTTAGAAAAGATGATCTCTCTGAGCAGAAGGCACAATTTTGTTTTTCCAAATTTTGTGCAAGCGACGGGATATTCGAGGATGATACTCGCTCAGGAAGGCCTAAGGTCATTGATTTAAAGGAAGTTCAAAGAATAATTGAGTTAAACCCTCACCCAAATTATTCAGAGGTAATCTTACAACTAATTATTTCTCCAACCACTGCCTGGAAAATGTCTAAATCAACAGGGAAAGGTGAAAAACTGGATAAATGGATTCCTCATAAACAAGAAGCAAATAGGGTAAGCTATTATACAACTGTAACTGCTTTAGCTTCTTGCTTAAAAATTGAACTCTTTTTATACAGGATTATTATGTGCGACAAAAATGGGTTTTGTACAATAATTATTTATGATCATATCAGTGATTGTCAACTGACGAGAAATAAAAAAAAAAATTCTAAAACCTGATCTCTATCCAAAGAAAGTTTTACTAATTGCTTTCTGGGCAGCCAAGGGTATAGTGCATTTTGAGAATATTCTGGAATCACTGCAGAAGTTTACTCCACAATATTGGATCATTGAAATTTGAAGCTAAAGCTTTTTGATCCCAACTTAATTTATTTAGGCCTCTACTTCTCCAGGACAATGCCTGGCCACCAACTGCTTAATTGACCAGGGACAAATTAACCAAGATTGGCTGGGGAGTTTTGTCATATCTGGTGTCTTCACTTGACCTGTATGTTTTTTAAAGAAGTAATTTGGAATTTACCATTACGTTGAGAGAAGGCTATTGGTTGTAATGCATATTTTGACAAATTTATTAGAAATTATAAAAACGACAGGTCTTTTTGAATGGCCTGGTAATAATTATTTTGTGAACGATTTTGATTAACTTTAGAGACAATCAATGGAGCAACAAAAACTAAGAAAACAAAAAATATAGAACTCAAAACATTTTTTAGGACAGCACAAAATCCAGAGTAATAGTTGCATATATTAATTAAAAATCAATAATATAGTGGAAAGAGCACTTTTATTATTATTATTTTAGTCATTATTTATTAAGCACCATTTTATTTTATTCTTCCTCTTATTATGATAACATGAAATTACTTCTTTCTCAACCCTATGTGTGTTTGTGAATTTTAGCGACTGTTCTTTTTTTGGTGCTGAGTAGATAGAATAAGAGAGAAAACAAATCAGACACACACACATCCACTTACCAGCAAATTTTTCTATAAGGTTAATTGGTACTTACAGAGATTTGGTTCCTACAAAAAATAAATCAAACTTGAGTATGCATATTCAACAAAAATGTGGTCATTTTAATAAACCAATGATGTCATTAAAAAGTTAAAGAAACTAGAAAATGAAATAGTGAAAGATTTCATGCTATAGGTGAAGTGCACCAAAATGTTTCTTTCAAATAGCGAAGAGAGACGAGGGATGGAAGTCGAAACTCCAAAATTTTTTCTTATACTGC
The DNA here is from genome assembly GCA_000696205.2 of Oncopeltus fasciatus. Lineage (NCBI taxonomy): Eukaryota > Metazoa > Arthropoda > Insecta > Hemiptera > Lygaeidae > Oncopeltus > Oncopeltus fasciatus. The sequence goes on along the minus strand of KZ806967.1, from coordinate 983,941 downwards.
TTATAAAAATAATGTAATTTTTGTGCTAGTCATAAGAAGAAGAATGGATGTGTTAAGGTGGATCCTAATTTCTCTTAACAAATGGACTAGAAAGGTTGAGGTCAGCTTAGAATAATAAAAGAATATATCTTACCAACAGAAAGTTCTTCTGGACAATTAAAAGACTGCCATGTATTTTTGTATCCATGAGAAAATCCACTTGACAGGGAGCTGTTTGAACTAGCAGTTTCAACTGGCCGTTCTCTAATTATAACCCTGTCTGAGAAACCGTCACTGCTGACAGATGAATTTTCTGGAATTTATTAATTATGTTATGGAGAGTTTTTTTTTTTACCGTAGATATTATTCTTAGATGATTTTAGTTGGGGTTCGGTTAAGGTAGATTTACCTTGACCGAACCCCAACTAAAATCATCTAAGAAGTTTATAAATTATGTTTCATTTCATTTATTACTTCAAAGAAATAGATAACCTTAATAAAATGAATACAGATAAGCAAAAAAAAAAAAAAAAAAAAAAAAATCATGATAGCTGGATTATATGCAATATGATGATATAAGTGATTTGATAAATTCATAGCTACTTACTGTTATTTTTATACTATTAATTATTTTTATGCTGTCTTATGAATGAATTCGCACAGAATTAATATTTATAGAAGTAATACATAAAATAAAGTTAAAAGTTGAATTGGCTTATAATATAACAAACAAACCAAATCAATCAATCAATTCCATAAAAAATAGCTTGAAACATACATCTACATAATCAGAAAACGCCCTTCTTTATTCCTTATTTCACCATAGCTTTCCGTATAAAAAAAAAAATCTTCATGGTTTTCACAATTTTAATGTTTGATGTCCATTTCTTAATATCTTTTAAAAAATTCCTTAGAAACTGGTCAGAATCTACAAAGAAGATCCCCATTCAAGAAAAAAGTGTTAAAATAAGACCCCCCAGAAAGAAAAAAGAAACCAAAAATTATTTTGTTTAAATTTGCCATAAATGCTCTCTTCAAAGCCATTTAACATTGCCATCTGAAGTTGTCTAGAAAAATAAATAAGTTATCTATGAATACAAATTCATATTACCTACCTATTCATTGATATTCTGAATACACTAAAATTAATAGGATCATTGATATTTATCTTAAGAAAGATTAAAGAAAAGAGAGGGGAAAAAAAAAAGCTTTGTTAACTATACTATTGTATACGAGTATTATTTTCATACTAAAGTAAGTTTACTTAAGATGAAGAGAGAGGAGTCAATGCAGATGCAGTGAGTTGTTCATAATAAGCCACTAAAGGAAATATCTAGGCTGCTTTACGTTATTGGAATGCATATTTCAAGTAATTTACTGGTTAATATCCGTATTGCGATAGTAGTTAGGAAATGAGGAAAATGGGGTTAGAGTATACAATTTCAATCGTCAACAATTGTTCATCAGGTGTACAAAAATATTATGTGAAGGAGCTGATATAGATAGACTCTTGATAAATTACAAGAAAACTAATTGAGTGCAATAACCCCCCCCCCCCCCCAAAAAAACCCCCATAATTCACTATACATATACACACACAAATTTGCATTATTCCTCTATGGTAAAAATTTACTAAAAAAAAACAACAACAAAAAACACTTTAATACATAATAAAAATACCTGATTCTCCAGTTGAATTTTCCATCATAGTTTTGACTTCTTCCCGAGTAAGTTCATTTAGGGAATGAAATTCACATCCTGAAGGTAAATTGGATTCTGTTACAAGTTTGAATCTTGGATTTCCAGTGAAATCTATAGAACATAAATTATCTAATTCTTTCACTAAGTCTTCATTTATTACAAATCTGGTGGAAAAAAAAAAAAATATATATATATATATACACATATATTTTACAGATATACATTTGAAAGCAAATAAAAACACCAAACATACAAGCATAAAGTACAGAGCATGTTTTTAAAATTAATTTAGTTAAAAATATTTTAATTGTTATAGGGGTTGGAGTTGGAAGACTGGGTCTATGCTAGTGGATTAGGAGAGAATGGCAGTTTACTGTGAAAAAGGGTGAGACAGAAAGAAATGAGGTCTGGAACAAAAGGGATATTAAAATCGTGGTGAAAAGAAGAACTGGATAGGTAATAGAGAGCATTGGCGATTATCTGAGGGTTTTGGATTGAAAGGACTGGATTCGTTGGACGTTGAAAGGCTTGGCGGCCCCCACATTTCTACATAGTATGTCCAGATTGGTTGTAGTAATGTCTTGTAGAGCATCAGTTTGTTTTTTATTGTAAGATTGGAATTCCTATTTATGAGTCTGCAGTCCATATCGCCGATTGAGTTCATGTCTTTTAATTTTAGTATGTTCGCCCCATATAAGTCATGAGTCAAGATGGAACCCAAAGTAACAAACGGAATTTGAATAGGATAAAGGAATATTGTAGTATTTCACAATTTCAGGGAAGTCTTTTTTCGGGAGTTGGAAATGAACTTGAACGCATTTTTCTTCATTGATTTTTATTCTCCATTTGCCACACCATTGTTTGGTTTTTTTTTTTTTTTTTTTTTTTGAGGTGATCATATAGGTTTTTAGAAGAAGTTTTAGGATTGGGATGGGAGGATAGGATAGCTTTGTCGTCTTCAAATAGAACTAAGAGGGTACTTGGATGGGTAGGGATGTCAGCAGTGTACATGATAAATAGAATAGGTCCAAGCACACTACCTTGAGAAACTCCCGCTTCCATTTGGTAGAAATCGGAGCAATCTAATCCTTGCTGAACCCTAAAGAAACGGTTGGATAAGTAAGACATAAGGATATGATAAGTGTTACTAGGAAGTATGGATTTCAGTTTAAACAGAAGACCACTGTGCATGACTATCAAATGCTTAGGAAACATCCAAAAAAGCTCCTGGGCAGTACTCTTTGCCCTCAAGGAAAGAGGAAATGTAATCTACGACGCGAAACACTTGCTGAACAGTAGTATGCTTACTTCTGAAGCCAAACTGTACATTTGGGAGGACATTGAAGGGTTCAATGAAAGGCATCATTTGTGTTAACAGTATTTTTTCAAAAACCTTTAAAAGTGTAGAAAGGAGACTTATAGGATGAGGGGTTATGTGGTGATTTTCCAGGTTTGGGAAATATTATTATATTTCCCGAATAATAAGTATTATTTGACTGACTTTTAGTTGGGTGTTTTTTTGACCGTAGATATTATTATTAGATGATTTTAGTTGGGGTTTATTATTAACGAACCCCAACTAAAATCATCTAATAATAAGTATTATATTTCCCTCTCATCTGGAAATATTCTACTATTTGGGAAGGAGAGGAAAAGGAGGGAAGAGGGTTCAGAATAGGAAATTATAAATGTAGGACAAGAATGCAATTGCCTTCTTAGGAAGATTACGGAGAATATTCCCGTAAGATTCATATAAATCTTATACGATATAAATCATATCCAGGGAATTTGCGCTTAGGCAGATGAGAGATTATATACTTAACCTTGGAAGGTGTTACTTGAGTGGCAAGGACATAGGTAATGGCATGTCCAGAAAGTCCTCAGTCTCCATGGCATTAGACAGGGCAAAGGGATCTGAATGAGGATGTTGAATGATGTTTGCTTGTGGTGCTGGGCAAACATTTCAGCCTTGTTTTTGTCAGAAGAGGCTCAGGAACCATCTCCTTGATGCAAGGGAGTAGGTAGAAGCTTCATGGTTCTTAAGGATTCTGCAAGTAGCAATCCAAAGGGATTTTTCTGCTGCTGGGAGGGTAGACAGATAGGCATTAAAGGCCTCTTTTCGTAAAACACTTAATTTTTGTTAACGAGTCTAGGAAGATGATTAAAGACTTTGCGATCTGAGGGGTGTCTATATTTTTGGAATAATGCTCTTGAGCGGTATTTCTCTATGATGAGCTTTTTAAGCGAATCTGGGAGTGGTTTTTGGGACTCAGAAGAGTATTTGGTAAATTTTGATTAGATATTAGCCATATATATGCATGGCTGAACGTTTGTGGTAAAGGAATGTTCAGGGTCATCTAGATCAGATCATCTGAGGTTATCCAATGTTAAGTGGCTCTTCTATGAGAGTTCTAAACAAGGCCCAGTCGGCTGGGCCATTAATAAGGGAGGGAGGTAATTGTTTTGAAATAGGAAGGCTGGACATCTATATTAAAAAGTTGAATACAGACAGTGACAGTGAACACAAGTATTTGGCCATGAAGATGGACAATGTCCGAAAGTGCTCGCCAACAGAAGATGGTTTGCAGAAACCAATGAAGACTGATAATAGAAGGTACGATAGTTCTACATTCATTGGCAGTGACAATAAAACTTTAGATTACTTATCTTTTAAGGGCTTGAGATATAGAATGTGGCCAGACCTCTGAAGAAACAGGGTTATTAGTGTAGTTGAAAACTAATTTAGGAGAATGGAAAAATGTAATTTGTACAAGAAATTCTTTAGAAAAATAAAAAAAATAAATAAACTATAATAAAACTTTCCTAGGGTCCTTAGTTTGTTTTCTGTGATACAAAACAGAGGACAGGAGAAAAGATATTTGGGCCATGAGCTATTGCAAAGGTTATAATAGGAAGAGAGATAAAAGAGGTTTGCTTAGGAATTGAAAATTTTTGGGAATGGTAGGATGGAAATTAATGGAACCAAAAAATGGCACTCTTCAAGAATGTAAGGCGATAGAAAAATCTAGGCTTTGGAAAGATCTAAAAAGATTTCACTGTGATTTATAGTGAAACGTAAACCTGAGTTTATTTTACCATAGGAGATTTTAAAATAGTTTTGGATGGGCCTTTCACTCCTATTGCACTGTTACAGACTTTTAAAAGGATATAAAAATAACCAAAAGTTTTTAATGTTGATATGCTTGAAAGAAAAATCACTAATCAGAAAAAATAAAATAAATAAAAATAAATAAATTACTTGTTTATTTTAGTTCAAATGGTGCGTTTTTGACTTGACATTATAAGTAGGTAATTTGTTGGGGTTCGGTTAAGTTTGATCCAAATAATACAATATAAAAAAATGTATTTTTTATTCAAAAGGAGAGTTTTTTTTGACCGTAGATATTATTATTAGATGATTTTAGTCTGGGTTCAGTCAAGGTAGATCCATAAAACACAAATTTAAAAAATGTATTTTTTTAAAAGGATTATCTGCCAACATTTCAACTTACATCGCAAGCCATCTTCAAGGCTGTAGAAATACAAAGTCATGAGAATACAATAATAATTGACAATAATATAATAGAGAATTACAATAATGTAATGTGATATCAAAAGTATGAATGTAGAAAGCTATGTAAGAGAATTTAAAAAGATTTTNGAAAAAAAAATTGTTTTTCTTTTTTTTATGTATTTTTTATTATCTGCCAACGTTTTGGCTCAATTTTAAGCCATCTCCAGACATGAAGATGGCCTAAAATGTAATCTGAAAGTCGGCAGATAAAAAATAGATTTAAATAAAAAAAATTTTTTATCAACCTCGACTTCAGTTGGTTAGGTTTGGGGTTTGCCCCAACAAATTCTCTACTTGTTTGCTTATTTTAAATTGTACAAATTGAAGAGTTTTTAGGTTTTCCTAAAGGAAATCAAGCTAGTGACAATGGTACCATGACACGGCTTTTAAAAAATTGAAAGATCATAGAGAGAAGCTAAAAATTTAGCCCATTCAAATAATCTGTATACATAAACACAAACATAATTAGTATGTGACCACTCTATCATTTGAAATTTTCAAATAAAAAATTATTCACAATTCAGTTTTCTTTTTTTCCCACCTAAATCTACATATGAGTTCATTAAAGGTTGAATAATCAGTTTCAAAACTAATCCTCTAATATAACATTTTTAATATATGTTCTACAACATTAAAAAACATTAATTTGGTTATTATTAGATGATTTTAGTTGGAACTCGGTCAAGGTAGATAAAAAAAAAAAAAAAAAAAAAGTGTATTTTTTTAAGAGATTATCTTTCAATGTTTCTTGTCCCTCTTCTTTAATTTTTAAGAACAAATACACCATTAACTCCTATATCGAATCTTTCTTAAAAGAGGGTAAAACTATTTTTTAATTTTTTTTTATTAAGAACTATTGTATGATGGGCTTTTTTAGTAATAGACTTTCACACTTTGCTAAAAGGAATGGAGGATTTTTAATAGTTACAAGCATGAATCCTTTAATCAAATTATTGAAGTCTTACAAAACATTTGTAATACTTGACAATAAGTATCATGTGTTTAAGTGTTAGAGAAGCTAATTATTTAATAGGCCAAAGCTTAAATCCACATACTAATGCTAATAATTTTCTAAATTAAGGACTACATACAACCTAACAAAAAATAATCTATGGGGAGAGAAAGATGCAGTTGAGCACGAGTTTTTCTCTCCCCATCACCCGATTTGCCCTGAAATTCAGGCTGGAATGTTGGCTAAAATAAAACTCTTTTGGTTAAAAAAAAAATTTTTTTGGTCACCATGACCGAATTCCTGACAATTCTCTCTCCATTAAATTTTTTTTGTTTATGAATATTTATGTACACACTTCATAAATTTGGTTAAGCAGAGAAGATATATAGGACAAAAAAATTAACATAACTTACTTTGGAGCATCGGAAGATTCCTCTTCCTCAATAAAATAACAAGGAAGCTCTTCCTTTTTCTTTAAATTATCTATTACAGCGACTAATATATTCGGTTTTTGAAGGTTAACATCTCTCATCAAAACTTTAGTCGAAACAAGAAGTGCTTCAGTTGTCTAAAACATATAATGAAATAATGAATAAATATGTCATAATAACCTCACAAATGTATTATAATAGTAATAATAAGAACTTCACAATCAAGAAGAAAAAAAAGGACAAAAATTCCAGGTAGAGATTGGCACACATACATAAAATATTTGAATTCCACATAAAAAGTGGTAACTCCTTGATTCTTGTATGTATGACGGTTAATATTTGCAAGGAATTTATATATAATGCCAAGGAATAATGAATATATTATTACATGCACACACAACAGCTTGAAAATTAGTTAGATGAAGGGACTTCATGATGGTAAACAAGTATGACAAATTAAACAAAATAAAAAACTTAACACACACGCACATATATTAATATTTTATGAAAAAAAATTTAATTATCAAAACTATTCAACATACTGAAGGGACTAAAACATTTAAAAATAAGAATTATATTGTAAGAATTATAAAATGTGTTTGTGTGTGCAAACACACATTAATATTCTTTAAAAAATATATATAATTATCAAAACTATTTAACATACTGAAGGGACTAAAACAAGGAAAAAATAAGTAAAGGGAAAAATAAATGATAAATAAACAAAAAAATAATAAAAAAAAGTGCTAGCAGAAAGATGCTTGACATAGTATTTAATGAAGGATAATATAAGGATGAACGTAGGCTAGCATTTAATAGGAGGTAGTGAGCAGGAGATCCAGAGAAAAAGAAGATAAAATGAGAAAATGAGAAGTTCATAGAACCTGAAGATAGAGCCTAGATTGAGAGAATCTTATAAAACGTTTCCTTTCCACCAAGTACAGAGTATGCTATTAAAATGCAAATGGCATGTTTGCAAATGTTCCAAATGACAAAATAAATAATACAAAGGGTTTTGATTCCTCTTGGGGTTTCAATAATTGTAAATTCTAATGAATAATCCATATACAAAAACAAAAATCAAACCTATTGGGTTTTCTTCAATGCAATATTTGTTGGACATCTTATTTCTTTCAAATACCTATTAAATACTTCTTTTAAATGATTTTGGATATCAGAATTATTTTAATCAATTTCTGATACCATGCTATTCACTAGATAATATAACATGACTGAAAAAATGTCTTTGATTCTTCACTGATTCTACTTAAAGTTAAAATATGGTACAAAGAAAATCAACAATTGATGTATTAAATTTTAAGGTAGAACCGAACAAGCTTTGCTGGAAGAATTTGATCTTCCATCAAGATAAAAAAAGAAGTCAAACAGAATGCAAAAGCATGCATCTGGGGCTTCCTCACTACTAAAATATTTGTAAACTGGGCAGAAATTCATGTACACTGGGCAGAAATTCATTGAGAAATGAGAACAGGTTAGGCCCTTGTATATTTTAATTAATAAATTGATTTCATGGGCACCCAGATTACAGCCCTGAGGACAACTCAAGTAGCTATCTCAGCTTAGAGTTCTGATAATGAGGTTAAAAAAAGACTATAAATAAAAGGCTCTAACAGAGGAGGTTGTTAACCTCTTCATTTCACCAATAATATATTTCATTATGATATATTTGATTATTCAATCAACAGTGAGATTGAGGATTATTATTAACACTTTGTACATGATTAAATTTTAACTTATTACTTGGTATATACACAAACATTTCAATTTATGCATTTACCTTTATTTTATGAAATTGAGCAGAGGCTCGATACCATCTATGTTAAGATATCTACTTAATTGAAAATAGTATTTTTGCTAGAAAAAGGATAATACTCACATTAATTGATTCATTCAGCTCATTCATTATAGACTTTAGAATGTTATAGTCATCTGCTTCAAGAAGCTCGCAGTGCATCTTGTTTTGTAGGGCAATCAGTTTACCAAATAAATGGGCAAATGTTTCAGAAATCTGATCATGTATAATTTTCAAAGAAGTAACTTTTTTTTTACTTTTAGTTAAGGTATACTCCACTTTCTGAAAAAACAAAAAAAACAAACAATATATATATTGTTTTTGATCAAAGATAACTAGTATTCATAAATATTGCTTTAATAGCAATACTACTTCTTTCTGTATACCCACAAAGACTTAAGACAAATTAAGTAGTATTGCTTGAATTTTATATTATTCAACATTAATTATTACAAATAATTAAATAATATTAAAATGGGGAGTTTTAGACTGTGGAGATCATTAGTAGAGAATTTATTGGGGTTATTAAAAATTGTATTTTTTTTATCTACCTTGGTTGAACCCCAACTAATTCTCTCCTAATTAATAATAAAAAAACCTGAAAAACAAAAAAGATACCAGGAGGATTTAGGTATTATCTAAACTAGAAATCAATCCCTATGAGGTTAACTGGACATTATAAATTTCTCTAAGAATAATGTACGCAAGGCAATTGAAGAGATGTTAATCAAATGTGTAAATATATATAGCATTTGTGGAATAAACATAAAAGTATGTATCATTGTATTAATTTTCTTTTTGTGCATCTATTTTTATTACCCCATGTATTTCTTATTTTTATTTTATTTTGAATACTTACTTTTTATTTTCTATTTCTGTACTTGTAAAATAATTTGAAAATATTGTAACAGTTCTGTTGAAAATATTTTATATTATTAGCCTACTGTTCATTTGTACTTTGTTATTTTTATTGTTGTAATCAGGTACAGAATCAACTATACTGTCAGCTGTGACCTTTTTATTATTCAATAGTAATTAAGTAGCAGATTGAAGTTTCTTTTTCTTTCTTAAAATCCGATTACATTAAAAAAAAAAAAAAAAAAAAAAAAAAAAAAAAAAAAAAAAAAAAAAAGTACATGTCCAAAAGAAAGTTATAAATTCATTTTATGGTTAAATTTTCTCCTCAGTCTTCTTAAACGAAATCATCTAGCGTTTTGTGAGAATGTTCATATTATCAACATGTATAGCTATATTTCTCTACGGAAAAACTGCTAAAATCAAGGAATAAAGTTCTGAAAATGCGCAGGAGGATATATGATCGTCTAAATCGCGTTGCCCTTTCTCCGTAGGAAGGGCCATCGAGTACTAGGTCTCTAACGGTCATTAGGTTTTTCAAACCCGATTTTGAGGAGTCGGGACGAGAAAAGTTCGAAGACAATTTTTAGCCGAAACATGGGGCTAATTTATATCCCTAACGAATGTTAAGCTTCCGGCATATCTGATGTGTTATATTTCAAGTAAGACATTCGTGGGAATGTGTATTAGTAGCGGATTCAAAGTTTTCTATATTTAACAATAAACTACTTTTAGAAACCTTTTTGGGAATATGCGTTGCAGCATTCACAACTCCGAAATTTCATCGGCATATCCATTGGCGGCTAAGAGTTACCCTAGAGAAAAAGATGTATCACATAAAATTTCTTTTAGCTTCTGGATGAATTGGGGAAAGCCGATTTAGAAGAGGCAAGTATCTGGTTTCAAGACGCGCGGTCTCGGCGGAGAGTCGCTAGTGGGACGCAGCGAAGAGTGGGGCAGACTCACAGGGCCCGGAGGAGACAACAGTCTTGTTCGAGGCCCGGAGTTGTGAAGTGAGCTCTGTGAGTATCGCCGCCGCCTCCGTATCCCAGACGCACCGACATGAGTCGTCTCTACACTTCCCTGCAGTTCCTCCTCTTCAACGTGCTACTCCTCTCTGGTGGGTCAAACACACTCCACAACAAACTTACCACACATTAAACACAACTAGAATAAACCAAACTAATAATAATAGGGAAATTAGTCAAAAATTAGCTAACCACATGACTAAAAAAATTTAGTATAATTTTATTTTAATAGTAATAGTTTTTTGTTAATTTATTTATAAGAATATATACTATAAATATGTAAAGTGAGAGGTATATTGCAGAAGACGAGAAACTTCATCACCTTTACATATCACACGTCTGTAAATTGATCGCAGCTAGTAACTGGTCAAGTAAAGAGAAAGCTATTTTTAATATACTCTCGAAGTTAATTTACGTTTAGCAACTAGCTCAAAGGTCCCCAATGCTAAAATGTTGACGACAATTCAGGGAAAGCTATTTGGATTTGAATTCCTCAACCAAACACCTACTACAATCAATAACTTTTAATTGAAGAAATAAGCTTTATCATAAAATCTTAATGATGATGTTTTCAGGAACAATTTGTGTATTTTATATGATGATAGAAAATGAAAAAAACAAAACAAACACATTGATTAGAAATATTACAATACTGATATTTATTTTATTTAACAAAAATTAAAATAAATAACAGTTGCTTTAGGGCTATCGAATTAGTAGGAAAACCAATATGTAAATTAAATAAAAACTTATTATATGCAATTAAACATTTATAGATGTTTTAAAGCAGTCAACAGATAGATTATCTGTTTGGCAGGTTGAAACATAAACAAAGATGATCGCCCTCCGTGAAACACTGTTACTTTAAAATACGAAACATGTCGAGTTGTTGGTAAACGTACTGGTGAAGCTAGGCTAACTGAGTCCTATTGAAGAGGCATCTATGGGAGACAGTAACGATTCCACAAGCCTTGAGGAAAATTTTTACGACGTCCTGAAATAAAGATTTAATACTAACATTTCACTTGATCAATTCGTTTTAAACAGTAAGAACTAATCGTGTAGATGTATATATATATAAATAAATGGTCAGTCTGACTCCTAATCAAAAAGGGTGATGGGGATAAAGAGGAAGTACACGAGAATGGCCATACAAAGCAAGGATTCGTTAAACCCCCTACATGACCAGTGAATCTATAATTTAAAAGAGTTTTTTTTTTTAATGTCATAAAATACAATTGTTAGTGAATTAAATTTTGTATTTTATTAGGTCTTATGTACTTCTTATCCAAGATATTAACTTTTTAAAACTAATTCTCCCCCCCCCCCCTTTCTACCATTAAAGAAGTGAATGGTATGTCAAAATAAGCTTTAATATCGAATGCCAAATAAAAAAAAAAAAAAAGAAAAAAAAAAAGTGGTACCTGACCAAACACGCATATATTCAAAAAAAGAGCATTTTCAGATTCTTCAAGAATAAATTTGTATATAAATCCTGTCATGTTACTAAGTGGGCAGCTACTAATAAATCTGCTAAATTGATTTTTCCTGCACTTTACAAAGCTCACAAGAGCAGTGGTATTCCTACGCATTTATTCTCTCTTAAATAAAAACCGAAGCAATTAATTAAAAAAAAAGAAAGAAAAAAAGTGAGATCAAAGGAAATAAGAGAAAAGAGGGGGTTAAATCATCCACATTTCTATGGATGAGCCAATCAATGACGAACATTAGTCCATGTTAATTTTGCTCCGGCCACTAACACCCAGTGTGGAGGCACATATCTTGCAACACATCAATTAAATCGTAAGGGTGAGGTCTTAACGAGAACCTAAACACGATGAAAAGGGATCTTAATTTAATAGCCAAAGCTGAAACTTCTGTCCAAGAATTTCTTATTATTATTTGGTAACAATATTCGTATGGTCACAAAACATATCAACTAGTAGGTATGTGCCAAATTAATAACTTATTTTACAAAAAAATAAGTTATTAAGATCAGGTAAACAGTCATATTGTCATAAATAAAAAGGCTTTTATTCAATTGAATTTATACATGTGTTTCCGAAATGTTATGAAAACATATGCAAATTAGAAAGTTCTGAAAGTGATGGAAATTCTTATGAAGCATCCATATGACGAACCATATGAACATATGCCTCGTGTTTACACAACTTTACCTTTTACTACCAAACAGCAGTAAGTTAGTGAAGATTTATCTCCAATAGAAATAGAGTCGGGGAAAGATAGGTAGTGGCGTGGATCCTTGAGCCGGGATGGGCAGTCGTCCTCGACCGGCTCCTTCTGGCAACACTCACCCCGGCCTCTGTACACTGAGGTCGGCAGTCGCCGGAGCTTGCCACAACGCGCAGAGGTGCTTGGGTGCCCTAAGGCTCTTACAGACAGGGAAAGCGGCAACAAATCACAAAGCGAAATAGAAACAGAACGAGGAGTGAGGCTACACTTCAGATTTACGTTTAACCCGCTCTAGGAGCCAATAGTACCCGTTTCATAGAAATAACTGACAGGGTATTTGTACGCCTAACACATAGTAGCATGTCGGAAAAACATATACGTATATAAAGGCGGGATAAATGAGTTAAATTGAAAAGGTGAAAGAGCTGGATTACGGAAACCATAGTTCGATTAAAAGTCATATTTTGTTTGTACAGCCGAAATTATACTAAATACTGAATATAAATAATAATATGCAGTGTTAAGAAAAAAAAAGCATAATTGTAAGAGATTAGAGAGATCTACATACGGTTAGCCTTTCTACCGACCTTGGAAATTGAATAGTTATTTTCCAAAATCAAACTACCAGGAGTGGGAAATACTATTATCTCAACTTTAAGACACAAACAATCATATTTTATGAAATTCATCAAATTACAAGACGTTTTATAAGCAGAAAGTAATAAGTAAGTACTCGCTTCAGCGGTACATATACTAAAAAACTTTACGAAATAACTCCCTATTCGACACAATTTATACTTTAATGTAATGGATTCAACAAGTGATACTAAAGTATATATACACACACACACACATAGAAAATAGCTCTAAATAGCAATTGATTAAATTTAATTACTTATGTAAACCCTGAGTATAAGAATTTAATAATATTTTCTGCTAATAAAAAAAATTCACCACTAGAAGAGAGGGTTAAGAGGAATATCAACACCAGATTAAGAGCATTTCAAAAGCTTCAGCGGCTGTAATTTTTAATTAAAATGTGACGTAATACGAAACATAACTTAAGAAAGCTTATTAAAATCGGTGTCAAATAAAGCAGGAATTTTGGAAGATAGAAGAGAATATTTCTCAAACCCACTTTATCTTAGGATACTGAGATGAGCGTATATTAAAAAAAAAAAAAAAAATTGTAGACTAAATTAAGAATTTGACGGGATAAAAAATGGTGAAACCTGCATCGTATAAAACTAGAGAAATTCTATGTAGATTACAACAACATTAAGCGCAGCTTATTAATGGAAAGAGTGAAAGAGGGCTTGAAGCGGGCGAGAGCCTTGGCAAGGAAAAGTACTTGGTCATTAGTAGGAATTAAATCCCATTTTGCAAGAAGCCACCGCGCAAACTTCGGCAAGGTTAAAGGGCCGTGGGAAAGCAGATAGTGCTTCACTGTGGATAATTGTTCAGGCTCCACTCTCACAGAGTGACAAAGGAAAGATGCTTGATTCTGAGGAGGACGGAATTCCTAGTCACCCTCAAGCCCTATTGCAAAATTTGGGGAGGGGGGGAGGGCGGTGGCCTGCAGATTTAAGTGCTCAGGACTTCTCAGCCAAAGGTCTCGGCTTCAAGCATTGAACTAAGCATTAGTGCACAGTTTTTTTTTTTTTTTCGTTCAGTGCCTCTGTTTGAAATGGCCCAGAATATTCCAGGCGTGCATCTAGGGTACACCCAGCTCTAATTAGGAATCATCCTTCATTGAATGGAGAAAAGATATCAGCCGGCCAGAATGGTGACCTTCATATCACTTCTCGAGTGTGCCGAGGGTCGTGAATAAAAAGATCCTCAAGTATTTGCCCTCTGGGCCTATTTGGCTTGATGCAAGGCGGTTCTTTTTTTATTACTAATACCCCCCCCCCACACACACACCGAGGCAAAATCCATCAAAACAAACATACAAAATAAAAGTGCGGTAAAAAAAAAAAAAAAAAAAAAAAAAAAAAAAAAAAAAAAA
>KZ806967.1:939884-967176 GCA_000696205.2 Oncopeltus fasciatus | reverse complement strand
ATATATATATTGTTGGTTTACTGAGATAGAGAAAAGCCCGTCAATTAGCAGGAGATGCGTTGACTAACCATATTTCATTAAAGATGGGCAGAAATGAGAGTCAAATAATTTAAAGTCAGGAAAGAGCTATGAGTGGATAAGGTTAGGTCAGCCTCAGGCTGTCTGGGAGAGAAGAGTGTGAGACGCTCTTAAATATCTACTAAGCGTATTTCGTAAAAAGGTAATAGGATACAAAAGTTGATAAAGTACATTTTAAACAAAATACAATTTCAAATTCTGATCCTCTTCTAAAACCTCACCCTCGGCTGATATCGGCCATTAACTCAACCGTCCAACGGTTTGTAGAAAATCGCTAGCAGACACGCAGATACATATATTCATGAATGTAAATTCATTTTTTTAAATGTCTTGAACAGATCGTACAGACATTAAAAAAAAAAAAAAAAAACTTGTAACTGAGTCGCAATTGAATGAGGTAGCTAAATTTCCTCAGGGAATATCTGCAAAAGTTAGAGCTGTGAAGCTGGGTTTTGAGACGGTTCTCTTACAGATAATGCCGCGTGGAGAAGTTAGATGAGGAAATGAGGCGGAGAGGTAGGGCGGGCCCCTGAAATCAGGCCTTCCCACTACTAATAAGTACAGGGGGAAGGTCAGATCACGGTAACACTACTTCCTTCCGGCAACTTCCAACAGAACTAAACAGTTATCTTCACTACTGTTTAGTAAGGAGTACAGCACATGTATGTAAATGTCTGCTGGAATTGTGGACTGTTAACATAGCAATATATAGTTGTAGAATAATGAAAATACAAGACGTGAGATGCCTTCTGTTTGGGGATGAAAGAAATACGATATCCTTCGTACGAACTCCTTTTTCATTTGGACTTAGTTTCCATCCTGTTTGCTGAGGTACAACAGATACAATTAGTCAAATTGTAATATAATAGTTCAAATGAGGGTAAACTAAATCATAAAATTCTAACCGATACAAATAAAACAATAAATGCTTCTGCCTAGAGTCACATTGTGACAAGACAATAATTTTAGCCATTAGGCAGCAAAAATATCTTTGTGACTGTTTTTTCAGACTTTTAGGTAACTATTAGAGTAAGAGAAAGTAAAACAATATTAGAACAGTGTCGTCATTCACTCAGAATCCTATAAAATAACTTTTCAGATGTTTAACACTAGAACATAAGTAATACTTTGCTAATGTCTATATTTCTGGAAAAGCAAACGTCACGAGGTAAGAAAGAAATAAAAAATAACAGTCAGGCCTGTTCCCTTGCACTAAAAAAAAAAAATAGCAGTACAACGTGTTTCAGGTGCATTTTCAGCCCTTGATCACTGCCATCCACAAGAATCTTTTATATCATATCCCAAGTCACCCTAGACGAACTTATGCCCCTTTATAAAATTTGTAAGTCCCTGGTATATGAATGAATGCCACTTATCCAATCAAAACTTTTCAAAATGAACTATCAATATAATGCCAACTATTCACTGAGATAATTACGTAAGAAGGTTTATGTAATTTGGGATATAGCATTAATTAAAAATAACATCTAGCATCATTGTAATTGATTGATTTTATATTCATCTTCTTTCTAATTTTTTCCACAATATTCAGTTTATAATAAAACATTTTGCAATTTGATGGTAAATAAATATATACATATACACAAAATAAATATCACTGCAGGGATAAAGGCCAATGCATTTGGGCGTCATCTTTGTTTTAGTCGTCGGAAAATGTAACACAAGCAGGAGTGCGCGGGAGGGTTATATTGAAGAGTGCGAAAAGGGTGGTAATGAGGTCTTAAACATACAGGATATTATAATACTGTTGGAGGGTGGAGGAGTAGGACACTTAATAAGGAGCATTTGCAACTATTCTCTTTAGAAGAAAATAATGGTTATCCCTGCTGGAAGGCTTGGCCATCATCTTACCACCCCAGAGTTCTGCACCCTATGTCCAGATCGATGGCTTTATAGACATGCAGAGAGTCAGTTTATTCTCCGTTGTGAGCTGTGAACGTTTGTTTATGAGTATCTATAAGAGTCCGTAGCACCTGTTCAGTTCTAGTCGCTTAAGTATTAGCCCCAGTTAAGTCGTGAATCAAAATGGATCCCAAGGTAACGGACAGAACCAGGTAAAGAGGTATAGGGATGTTATTGTAGGTAACATTATAGCATATTCAATTAAAAATAAATAAAACATTAAAATAAAAATCAGCAAATGTAGTAAATAATATATAAAGTTTAAACTTAAACCATTGATAAATAATAATAAATACAATTTGTTTACTTTCAAATACTATAAAGGGCTGACAGTTTAAGCTTGCCCAAGGAAGGAACCACGTTAAGCTTTCTTTTCTATTGATAAATGGCTATTAACTACTTCTATATTTCTGTTCATGTAAGATATTTATTAAGAAAAAATAAGAGCTATGATTAATATATATAAAAAAAATACATACACACAAAAAATAGCATGAAAATATTAGTAAAAGCTATAATAAGTAGATAAAAGAAGTTTCTGAAAGAGGGGAATGGATAAATAGGGAATACATAGGTAGAGGTGGTATTTGAAATCCGTGACAATGATTGTTTTGGGAAGCGCATTATTCCAAAGAACAGGTAAAATTTTCCAAATTGATGTTTCTATAAGGGGCAATAGACAATAAAAAGATGAGGCCGCACAGAAAAGGATTCTGCCGAGATCCGTGAGAGATGTGAGGACCAGCGCCAACAGCAGTTATAACTCCTGAAGGTATTAGCCGGGCTAAAGTTCAAGGTCTGCCAGGATCGTGACTCCGGCTTATCTCTGCAGAGGCACGGCCTAGGTCGGAGGTCAGCCGCCTACTACACGGTTTGAGTGGGTTGGGCTCCCCCCCCCCCATGCCGCCCCCAGCAATCGCCTAACTTGTGGGATACAACTACAGCTTAGCCATTACAAGAGAAGGAGCTTTCTCCAAGTTATTGCCCATGTCAAAACTAAACATCGGATATTACATCAGTTTGAATTCATAACACAACTTACACACGCTCAAAAATATATGGGCTTAATTGTCTTACCCAGGCTGTATAGGCTCTACAGGGTACAGTTTTCAGTTCTTAATGAAATCTGACAGAAAGCTTTTAAATGTAAAACGAATGATTAGTTTGTTATTGAGCAAAATCGGACCAAAAAGGGATGGAGGATTCCCTGAAATGTCAAGTGCGAGTAAAAAAAAATGAGTATACGTTTTCGCGGGCGTAATATTTAGTTTAGGAGAATTACCGGGCCTGAGGTTGAACGTTGCTCAAATCAAGTGGCTTTCTTAGGCCGCATTCGGCCCTGGGAAATGATTAGCAGATATCGCAAGCTTAATTTTGTTCAATATAAATACTCATTATTTCTATTGGAAATATCAGATAATGCAATCTGGAGGATTTTATAGATTAGCTGTGTCAGGTAAATATTCTAAAGGGTTATTATTATTTCTACCACCAATGAATATAGAACTCTCATACCTCTCAATACATACGTTCACTGTCACTGTCTGTATTCGGCCGGAAGATGGACAGTGTCCGAAAGCGCTCGCCAACGGGAGATGGTTTGCAGAAACCAATGAAGACGGAGAATAGAAGGTATGAGAGTTCTATATTCATTGGTGGTAGAAATAATAATAACCCTTTAGAATATTTACCTGATTTTATAGATGGCTGTTGATTAGAAATAAACTTATCTCTGTAAACTCACAATTAAATTATTACGTCTGAAGGAGGAGGTTCAGTAATGCCAAGGACATCTGTCACCTACGCTAACAGAATGGCGAAACTGGAAGGAGGGGGTTAGAGAGAACTTACTACGATAAGGAACTATGGCGTTATAGTAAAAGTTATCACTGTAACTACCAATATTGAAAATAAACAACAGTAAGATAATTAAATTGTGTATCATTATGAAATAAACCTAACGGGGGAAGAGAGTCTAGTGAATGATAAGAGGATGACATCTGAAAGGTTACGGGGCCAGATGACCCGGAGAACTCCCCGGACAGAGAGCAGGTTACACTGGATGAGGTAACACCCGGTAGTTATAGAGAACCCCCCAAGCTGTATTTCCACGCCCGTGCCCCCAACATTTATGTCATCTCCAGTCCGCCGCCCCTCCCCACAACCGTTCCTTGTCGTCACTTCCAAGCATCTCTACCTATACTGGAAACAGATACCGAAACGTAGCGAAACAACAATGCATTTAATCGAATTCCGATTTAAATTACACTAAGTTAATGTTAGACTTTTTAATGAAAGGCTTAATGGATATTTAAGTAGCTGTGGTGCATAAGAGGATTATGTATGCATACAGGAATGAGAGTCCTTCTTTGACTAATAAGACGACTCATAAAAGACCAGTCACATTGGGTTTAGGTTGTGAAATGTTCAATGCAAATTACAGTCAGAATATACTAAATAGCAGGAGGTCCTGCTGAGATATATGCAAGCGGACATTACAAAACCCATAAGAAACAACACTATTATTGAAACTCTATGGAATGAGACAGCAGTTATTTCTGCTTAAAGATATTTTAGGACTCCCGACATATGGAATATTGTTCTTGGCTGTACAGCTGATGACAGTGGACATTTATGGCAGAAGCCCTTGGCTTTTAAAGGGAGCTGTAGATTCCTCTTGGGATATCTGAACCGGGAAAGGAAATATAACACAAAAGGTTAGAGGGAGAGTATTGATATCGGGAGAACTAGAAACACTGTCTCCCAATATTTCCTACCTTGACCTACTTCTAAAGTTATCCCTCGTGATCTTATAGAGTGGAAACAGTACAATTTTATTAATAGACATTCTATTGCAAGATAAAAAAATATATATATATAGTAATGCTTCCGCTGACCGCAAAATGCACTGCGCGGATAAGTATCGTTTTAGATTACATATGATTCACATTCACAGTTGATAAAACGAGGTCAGGAATTTCATACAGCCAAATCTTACAGACATGGGTGAGTTAATGTTCACTTAAGCTTGAAATTCTTCCTATGGACATCGACTGGTGTCGAAAAGCTAAGTTAAGGTAGATACAAAAAAATAAAATTAAAAAAAAGTATATTTTTTTAAAAGATTATCTGCCAACGTTTCGGCTTACATTGTAAGCCATTTTCAGGGCTATCATGAAAGCGAGAAGGGACGACGTAACAACAAGCTCTAATTTTCATGACTGAAAGGTACGGTTTTGAAAATAGCTGTTTATTTTTTTTTGTCATCTTTCGCACATACTCTTCAGGGCTGAATGCAGAATAAGCCTTCTCTTCAGCTCTCAAGAAGCCATAGCAGGAAGTGCGAAACTCGGCAAAAAAACTATTTTCGACATGGTAAAGCCCGGGCAAAGAGTCTATGAATTATGATTATTTTAATTAACTGCGGAAAAAAAATACATTGCAATAGATTGATACGGAACAAATATAAATGAATTAAAAATGAATTATCAATCAAACTTTAAACTGATAACTATAAAGGAAATTAACAGTATAAAAGAAGATATTAAAAGATTTTCATAAAATATTTATTCCACCGTTCAGAAGGAAAGAAAAAATATTTCCCTTTTGGAAAATTGAGAGCGCGCCTGAAGAGAACAAAGCCTTAAACAGAGAGCATTGAGAATGGAATGTCTTTAATTTTACACGGATTCAGTAAAGGTGTTACGCAAACAGAAGGAATAACTAAATTTGCTCAAAGGAAGTGCAATAATAAAATGTATAATAGACTGTTCTGTAAGAGAAGAGGCGTCGGGTCACACACACACACACAGAGAAGAATACAATTTGAAAGCTGATGACGAAAAGGAAGGAACAGATGGAGAGAACCATAAGAGGCAGAAGAGCATTTCAATCCAGGACCAGGACATCCGTCAGCAGTCTTCATCAGCTAAATACGGGCTGTGACGTAACCGACAAAATCTCAGCTACATGAAACTTATGAGGAAACCTCTGACAGGCAGTCACCGCGAGTGTGCACACTGCAAATAAGACGGCTACCTTGCAGGATTGTAATTATCTACTGTAATGTAATTTGTATCCTCTAGAGATTCCGCTCTCTCATTCCAAGCAGAAATAACCTTCCAGTTATAACCTTCCTACTTAGATGTGAACCAATAAATATGGAGCAATTTTTAAAACTGTACTAATAAAAACTAAAGTGTAATTAATTTTTTAGAGTTAAGTAAAATACTCAAGGTATAACTAAATACTGATAATTTGAAAATCAAGTGGATCAAGTTATGCCAATTTAATTGTAACTTAATGAACATGTGTAAGTTTAATACCCCACCCGTGCACAACCATTTTGCATACCATACACAATTTTTGAGGTTATTGCTTGTTTTAAATATTATTCACCCACAGTACTTGAATTGTGTGAGCTTAGGCCATAAAAAATTGTGTTGGTGCCCTACCAAGACATAACAGATGTAAAATGAACCACATAATACGTACAAAGCGGTTTTTTATTAATTAAATAGTTTATTTCAATGTAAATGAATAAACCCGTGGTCTTTAAAAAGTAATGTAATTTAATTGCAGACGAATTATTAAAATAATTACATTGCTATTATTCTTAATATAAAATGAAAAAGTGACCTAAAACTATGAATTTTTTAATGCAGCCAATTAGGGCCATGTAAGGAGGAGCTATCTGAGTTATTTCCCAAGAATGATTTTAATGATAACAATAACATAAATCTTACTAAAATTGCTGGTAAACGTAATGAAATAATTATCGACTAAAAAAAGTGAATATATTAAATACGTAAGTTTTGATACCATAAACGTAACTAATGTAAAGACATCATTAAAGTATGATAAAATTCAGATACTAATATTCATGAGTTCATACAGGGATTTACCTATTATAATTACTATAAATTTAAACATTACTAAAAAAAAAGAATACTTATTTGATACTTTAAAAATGAATCAACAACAGGTTAAATTTGCCACCGGTTCCCTAGCTGAAAAATGAATTCTGAGCGAGAATGGCTAATCCTTAGGGATGAGGCAAAGAAAGAAAGAAGCAGTCAAAAGCTGGGCAAAGTCAAACTGGTGACTTTCCATCTATGACAGTTCGGCATCACCCGAAGATCCTGCTTTTCCAGTAAGAGTAACGTCATGTTCGTTCGTCCACAGTTCTGAGACTAAAGTTCTGTGAAAGAGTGAGGAAGACATCAACCATTAGGGACTTCCTGGATCTATCTGAAAGGAAACATCTCTTGCTCGGCTTAAATTAAGTAACAATAAAAGTAGAGTGGAGCCGAAATATCTAATTCCATCAAACACTAATCGATCCAAACCCCTACTTTTGAATTTGCTTCAATCCATGGCTAATTATATAAATAATAAAAAAAAAATTATTTATTCTAGATGTAGTCACTTAAAAAAATTTAATTCAAGTAAAAATAATGAGGGTAAATACATTTTATTAGAAAAATATTACAGGGAATAATATCTGAAGCTTGCCAATGACTAAAAGACGCTTATTCGCAGCATTCTCAGAGAGTTGTCGAAAAGTGAAGGAGTTAGTTGCACAACATCAAGTCGTGCCTAAGAAAAAGAATTAGATCGAAAGAATCGGAAAACCAGTAAGTTTTGCAACAACCGGGGTGTCTTAACAGCACATAGACTATTTCATTTATTTTCTTATTTGCTGAACTGGATAGAGGAGAATAGATGATGGCTTAACAGATACTCATCTTGTGGGGTCATATTTTTAACAAAGCCCAATATTTTGACTGTTTTTCTCTCTAGTTTTTAGTTCATAGCCATTTTTCAAGGGGGTCAAGGGTCACTTATATGCTATAAAAAACAATATCCGCGAGATTCAACCACGTTATTGTATTGTAAACAACCAAATGTAGACACTACCCAATTTCTTTTTGTCTTATACTACTTAATATTGCATCAACTGAAAGAAGTATTAGTTATGAAGTTTGATTGTAGTTTTTTTTAGATATATTCAAAATAGCTCTTACGGTTAATAGTTCAAAAAATAATAAATAGATAGTTCTAAAAATAGAAAGAATAATATAAAATACATTTACTCATATCCATTAAAAAGGCCACATAAAAAAAAAAAATAAATCATCAAATAAGGTTATCAAGCAGAAGCTACGTATTCTTAGTGGATTTCCCATGTTTAATTAAAGATGGATAAAAATAAGAGTAAATAACGAATAATGGTATCTTATAAGCTGGATATAGCAATGAAGTAATGACCACTAAAGTTTGGCCAAGACTGGCCGTGAAGGAATGCCTAATTCATCGAAAACACATTCTTTAATTTCTTACTTCACAAGCGTTTTTTGGTCAAAATGAATTGAAACAAAAACTTTGAATATATATATTTGAACTTATCATGTAATGCATCCACACTTATAGAACATATTTTTAACAAGAAACAAATGAGTTTCATAGTACTAAATTTTTATATTACTCTCACGGCAGAGAAAAAATTGTTTTACTTGCATTTCACATTTAAGTTAATATCCTACAACTATTTGCGTGATTTCGTTCTTTAGCATTAACATTTAAAAGCGATAAACCGAATTTCGTTAGGATTAACAACTAATTACTAACTGTTTACATGTACATTATTACCATAATTTACATGTAAAATCTAAATACAAAATTTCTTAAAAAAGAAAACAAATCGAAAACAGATTTAGAGGATTGATAGACAAACTCACAGACATAAATTTCAGTTTTTCTTATTTTTAAGAATTTCATTATCACTTTTGAAGTCTAGCAGTTAATATTGAAGAAAATATAGAAAAAAATTAGGAGCACTTGAATCGCTAAATTTTTTCGTAATTCGCTGAAATAAGTAGCTAAGCAGGCGACTACTGCAATGCAAACTATATCTTGTACGTGAAATAAACACGAATGAGGTTAGAAGAGGAACATGTTTAAGAGAACTGACCTCTGTCAGGAACTTCATAGGACGCCTAGTGATCCTACCCGATAGTCCAAGGCAGAATGATATGAAGGGGAAAAGAGAAAAAGGCGAGGAAGATAATTTCTAGAGAGGGATGCTCGTGTCGCAGGAGAATTACACCGATAAGAGCAATGTAAGACTCCTGATTACAGTTCGTCAATGGAAGGAGCTTTGAGGCCAAGGCAGCCTCCAGCCAGGAGGTTCTTCTGATATTCACTTTCATTTACTCTACAATCCCCGCAGCAACGATCAATATAGAAATACGCATTCTTCGACAACATACCAATCCTTAACGAATATCCTGTGGAAAGGGTACAGCAGAATTGTCATTTTTCGTTGTTCACTTTAATAGAGTACTGTCAATAGGTCTACACTGCATTCTTCCCCAGGTAAAAGTAACTAGGAGCAGTATAAGCTAAGTAGAATATTAATTATTTAATTGCCTTTAATTACATGTTAAAGGTAATTTAAAATAACAATTATTTTACATTTGATACGTACATTTACAATTATCTATTTGGTACAAATGCTTCCATTATACAGTTATCGGAATAATTCTTAAAACTTGAAATGATGAAAATTTTTCACAAATAGATATTCTCCACAGACATTACCTACAATTATGATTATTATCTACTATAGTGATTAACGAAAAAATATTCTCTCATTGTATACTATCTAAAGTTTACCTCCTCTTTGGGCTCCTAGTGTCAATCAAAGGAAGGGCCACATCAATGGTCTTATAATTTTTAGTAAGGCTTATCTATTTATAACTTTTATTCCTAGTTCCAAAAAATAACAATTATACATACCCTAATTTGTAGGAACAAAATAAACAAAATGAATGGTCTTTGGAATCAATAGTTACTCCTAAAAATACAAGCTAAAAGTGATATTCTTCCGAAAATACGAGTAATGGATTTAAGAATCTTGAAAATATACAAAAAGAATTTAATGAGAGAGGACGATATAACATAGCCATAACATAGGTCTTTTCATCGCTTTGTTATTTTATTATTTAGATAGGATCGGAGAAGGGACAATTTCGAAGCAAATATCTAAAACATAATAATACTTAAGGGAAGAAAAAACAAACAGAGCCACAAACAAAAAAAAAATACCCGAGGGCTCTAATTACGTTGTAATGACATCATCAACCAAGGGTTGGATATATGTATTGACAATACTCCCAATTATTATTATTAGTACACATAAATTTATTCTCATATTATTTCTCAATCTTTTTTAACCTCAAAGAAGTATTATTTTTTAAATTTTCGGAGTATATGTACACAGATGATTTCAAATCTAAAAATTTATTTAAAAATAAATATAAAGACAATTTTTCTGATGTGGAATACTGAATAACTGAACTGATATAATGTTATTATATAAAGTTATGTTAAAGTTAAATAAATTCGTAGAGAGCCATGGCGTCAAATGAAGTACATTTAATTAGTCTGTCGTAAAGTATTTTTAAGTTTTGCGTTTGGAGGCTGTTAAAACAAAGCAACTGTTTCGCAACGCCTACACTTTTGTTGTGAGAGGCACATCATACAGACACAACTTAATTAAAAACCTATTATTCGCATGGGCGATTCACGATATTTAAAAAAAAAGATAAATTTGCAGGGCGAAAAATCAGTTTATCTGAGGCTTTCTATTTTCTAAGATTTCGATCTTGAATAAATAAAACAATCTATTTGATATATAAATAAAAATTGACTTGAGTACTTTTCTCTCGAAATTCCACTGTTAACAGTATATTTATATATTCAATTCATTTCTTCCGCTCTTGTATCAGCTTGAAATGATTTCAACATACATTTAATGTAATTCGCTAATCATTCCTCTAATTACACTATTTCAGAAGAGAGGATTAACTTTCACTTCTTCAACTTTAAATATCATGTTACGCTTACGCTTCATATATATATATATTCGCAGGATACAAATTCCTGTGGTTTTATTAATGAGTTCCTAGCGCCTTAGCCGTCAGCACTTACATTTATTACGTAACCTAGTAGTTATTGTTAACTCCTTAACTATTTATTGCGCTTGGGAAATATATATTTTCCGGTACATAACCGGTACTAGAGAATGAATTCATTAGACAATAATTAAGAGCAATATTTTTACAATTATAATAATACAATATATGTTAATCCTAAGATGATTTTAGTTGGGGTTCGGTTGAGGTAGATCCAAAAAAACACAAATAAAAAAATGTATTTTTTTAATAAAGGATTATCTGCCAACGTTTCGGCTTACATTGTAAGCCATCTTCAGGGCTGTAGAAATACAATGTCATGAGAATACAATAATAATTGAAATTAGTATAATATTATAATTCTCTATTATACTAATTTCAAATATTACTGTATTCTCATGACATTGTATTTCTACAGCCCTGAAGATGGCTTACAATGTAAACCGAAACTTCGGCAGATAATCCTTCATTAAAAAAATACATTTTTTTTAATTTGTGTTTTTTGGATCTACCTCGACCGAACCCCAACTAAAATCATCTTAGAATAATATCTACGGTCAACAAACTCTCTTTTTGAACAATATATGTCAATTTTATTAATGAAAAAGGAGGAGGGGAGGAAATACAAAATTAAAATTGCATTAATTAATTAATTATCATTAGAGTTTTTTTTAAGTTACGGATACTCCGTATTATTTAAGTTTTTTTACACGACATCTTCTTAGAAAATATATTCACTAAAGAATATGTTCGATAATACCTGGAATTCTACTCTACCAACACGTGTAGGAGCAGAGCAAGCACAGTAAGCCACCTTAACTTTTTTTAGCTAATTTTTTCGACTTACAAAATCAAAGTTTCATTTTTGGGCAAAATGTTTTCTCATAAACTTTGTCATCTCCGATCATTCCTGAGTGAGCATAGTTCAATACAAATATCGCATTAGTATTCGAATTACCTCTCAAAAAGCACAAAAACGTTCGAAGGGAAGATGATTAACGAACATACGAAAAAAAAAAAAAAAAATACAATGCTTACAAAATGAGTTTCTGAACAATAATCCATATTACGGCGAGTAAGTATTTTTGATTCAGTTTTAATGAAAATTAAATTTTCACTCAGACATTATAGCCAATTAATGTCAATCTGTAAACCCTGGTAATATGGGAATTTTAATCAGTCTTATTACTAGTTCAAAAGCTGATCTGAACCAAAATGTGAAATCATTCCTAGTTGAAATCACAAGAATTTTTAATTGCATAAAATAAGCTGAAATATACAATTTGTCTACAGAGAGAATTTTATTTTCTAAACAATTAATGAGAGGGAATAGAATAAAAAATCTATCTGTCCCAGCCAGGAATCGAACCTGGATCTCCTGCTATCCGGGCCGGTGCATTTACCAGTTATGCTACCAGGACATTATTTTTCCTGCCTCTCACATAAACGCCTAAAAAAAAAAAATCCTAACTTACATTGCCATTTAATCTCCCTAACACATAATTTTCTTCAAATTTGCAGTTTGGTCTCAGAGGAGAAAAAACAAAACAAAAGAAAGGCAATTAGGTAAGTTGCGAAAGACGGAAAAGAATTGCTGCGACCCTCAACAATGGGGAAAAATCCTTATCAGTAAAGCATACACAAATCACAGGAAACCGGCTGTCAGAAAGTCTCCCCCCCCCCCAAAAAAAGAAAAAGAGCAGTTTGGGAGATAGCGATCTCTTACGGGGTAAGAAGGCCGACAAGATTCCACCATGTCTCTTATCTAACCGCACTTGTGAGATATTCCAGTTTTCTCACTCAAGTTCGTCGCCGTCTGTGCTGCTCGCCAGGAGAGTAAGTGCATCTTTCGTAACCAAACAACTTGCAATAATAAAACATTTCACAAGTGTAAGGCACACTACAGATAGAAAAAAAAAACATAGGTCCCTTATCCTAATAAATTAAATACAGCGTAAAGTATTAATGTATCGTTTTATCAGAAATTTCACATCAATTTGAAACATTAACTCTATATGATAAATATTCAATTTTGATTTTCCTTGTTTTATTATGAGCTCATTCAATAGACCAAGTAGGCAGAAGAAACTTAAATAACGAAATTGGTTAAGTACTTTTTAAAATTGCTGAAGCCAAGACGCGTACAACATACGCAGACCAAACTTTCACTCTCTTTCCTATTTAATAACGTAGAAGATCAAAGGAATTTTTTTCCTTGGAAATTTGTATTAAACCATTGTATCAACGTGAATAGATTGATTACCCAGAACGAAATATGAAAAAATAGAAGGGTGAGGCAGCTAAGAGGAGTTACCTCCCCTCCCTCTCTCCTGCCCTTGTCCTCCCTCCCATTATCAAGGAACATTATAATTAATTTGTTGTTTAGAAAATATTAATAAAAATGATTGAATAGCCATATTGTAAACCAATCCAAAAATTTAGAAATGCATACATGTATAAATTAGTAAAACAAATTCGTAGAGAATGAAATAGATTTAATTAGTCTGTCGTAAACTCACCCTTGAGTTTTGCGTTTGGAGGCTGCTGAAACAATGCAACTGTTTCGCAACCCCTGCATTTTCGTAGTGAGAGGCACATCATACGGAAATACTTCAATTTAAAACCTATTATTTCCATAGGCGATTCACGATATCATAAAAACAGAAATTCTCAGGGCGAAAAATAAGCCAATCTTCCATCTGAGACTTTCTGTTCTCTTATATTTTGATCTTGTACAAATCACAAAATTGAGTGAGATATAATGTCAAGAAAGGAAGTTAAGAAGAACACTAGCATGGTGATTGATACTTCACTGAAGTGGACTACATATATATATATANTCTATTTTTGCTTGATATTGTTCAGAGTTTGCAGGACCATTGATAACCCGGGTCACAAGCGGTCAGAAAGTTTGTTTTCCGTCAGGTTTTTACTGTTTACTGTCTTGTTTCAATTTCATTTCAATATCAGAGAAAATTATATCTATTCTAAATATTTATTTAGTTGTGGTATTTTATCCCACGAAAATTTCAAACAATTATTGAGAGGGAATAGAATAAAAAACTATCTGTCCCAGCCAGGAATCGAACCTGGATCTCCTGCTATCCGGGCCGGTGTACTTTCCATATATATATATATGAATCTCGCACATGGAAATTACAGGGTTCGGTATAAAAATAAGTAGAAATCGAGGGAATCTTAATGCTGTAAACTCTCTTTAAGGAAGTAAAGGAAATCGGCCCCTCAAGAAGCATTCTTTAGTTCCGGCTGAAAGAAAAATGGGAGGCTGATAGAGGCAATAAATAAAAAGGGCAAATCGAGCGGATCGGAGGTCTAAATGAAGTGTGCAATGATGGCTGCAGACTTTCACTGCTGATCGTAGCGGAAGCGCTGTTAAACAGCCCATACCTGGGTGATGACAATGCAGTATTCGGGGCAGAGTTGTAACAAGACTGAAACATGCTAGTAAGACTACATAGGTTTGGCTAATATCCAACATCTACAGCTGAGAGGAATGCTCGCTTTAGAAATACCATTAATATAGAGTATCGCACAAAATAAAAAATACCCCTAATATATGCGCTATGAGCAATGAGAGAAAAACATTCCTTATTGAATACAGGAAATCCAAGTATTTTCTTCTTCCGAGGAATATTAGCCAGCAACTTATGCAGGGAATATAAGGAAACTTGAACTCGGAGCGTGTCCCTCTTCTTGACGACTGAAGGCAACACGAAACTTGATATCACTTTCCGGGATTCTGACGGGAATGGCATCTAACGACTTCCTCTACCGCCGGCCAGTGAGAACTACACCTCTCCAGAGAGGAAGTCTCACAACTGACTAACGGCTAACTCATTGATCAAAATACTGACAATAATATATTGTACTGTTCTCTAATTTAATACTATAATTGTGCATTTTAAACAATGGATCAAATAGTTATTTTAACTATTGCGTTGAAGAAAAAAATAAAAAAAATTCCCAAATCATTAATATAAACCACAAATGCTAGATAAATTTATACAATACCATCTGATTTTATGACAACCTGAATAAGCAGCTATATAGTTACCTGAAAAAATAAAAATAAAAGTTTAATAATAAATATACTCAGGAGAGCCTAAGAAATACAGTAATATATTACGTTGGAAAAAAAATGTTCCAGACAAAAATTAAAATAGAACTTTTTTACTTTAGTATTCTTATATTTTTTCACGTTTGAATAAATGTAAGAATATTTTTTGTAGATAAAGTATAAATATATTTTAATTTTATTAAAACTATTCTGGTTTGCAGATCAAGAGATAAAAAACCTAGTTAGTTACCGTGTACTGAT
Source organism: Oncopeltus fasciatus (assembly GCA_000696205.2). Lineage (NCBI taxonomy): Eukaryota > Metazoa > Arthropoda > Insecta > Hemiptera > Lygaeidae > Oncopeltus > Oncopeltus fasciatus. The sequence continues at coordinate 951,858 of KZ806967.1, read as the reverse complement.
TTTGTCGTTAATTTTTATGAGTTCTTATAAAGGAAATTTTCCTAAACAAGAATTCAACCTCAGTTACACTTTATTATAATATTTAAACCTGTTAAATGTATTTAAGCAAAGTCTGTGCAAAATAATATTTTTGAAAGCATATTTGCTTTTTAGTAAGCTCAATAATAAATATATTTATCTCAAAGCAATGTTCAATTGTAATAATCCAATCTTTGCTTAGAGGTCATAAACATTTCTGAATTATTTACAATTTTTTTTTCTGACCCAAATGCTCATGTAAGTTTACTTTCTGAGATATGATACTCTGTGGAAGCAGCCAAGCGGCAGGGGACGAGGGAAGGGGAAGGCATGATGTAGACACGAGAATGGAGCAAGCTAAACCCCGAGCAATGATCACTATATCTCTATTCGTATTGCGGAAGAGAGATCGATGTGTATGCGGGACCGAGCCCCCGCACGCTCAGATGAATACCCTTGCGCTTGTAGATTGCGCTGCACATACACACACCTGTCTCGTGGAATTTCATCTGAATATTAACAGGAACCCCCTAGCTGTGACAATATACCCTGTGACAAATAACGAATACATTTGTTCGAACGGCTTGCAATCCTCTCTCGTCATCAAACAGGAATTTAGAACTGGCAGTGGGAAAATCAGTCATTTCAAGAAGTCCTTAAATATTAGTGTAAGGCCGGCACCACCAGAACTCCGGCACAATGTGGTTTGGAATCCACACAACAATCTAAAAAACATATTAGGCAAAAGAAGCTTAAATTCCGATTCAATAAACACGTACGAGTTTTAATACTTCCTGAATTTTTGTCTTCACTTGTGAAGTTTTATGTAAAATAGGTATATTTATCCGAGGTCATTTTGCTAACATTCACTGTAGATCAATTTCAGAATACATGGCAAATGAGTGGTTGGTTTCAAAATGAAGGGTTGGTTGCGAAACAGTCATTCTCTTTCTGCAGATAGCCCATGTGTAAAAAATAGAATTTACAAAATTATTTTTACAGCACTTAGAGATAATAATATGTAGACGTGACTGGAAGTTAAACCAAACGTGACCGCATTTGGGAAGAATGCTAGTTGAGAAATTTTTATTTATGCTAAATTTATAGTAAACCTCATTACTTATTCTAAATATATACATGGTCTTAAGTTAGAGCCCCATGAAGTGACAGTTAGGTAAACATTAAAACAATTCAATTAAGAATGTCTTTTAGAATATAATACTCAGTATAATATTTTGATTGATCTTTAGAAAAATGTTTATCATAGTCTTTTTCATAACTGCAGTATTATAAATGTTAGAAAATTACATATAAAAAGATTATGAAAAAACACTTTCCTTAATTATGGAAGTTGTAATATAATATAAATTTATTAAATTGTAGCATTAATATTAATTAATAAATTCAAGATATTAATTTTGACAACCGGAAAATCCTCTAATTTTTTTTTTTTTTTTACTTTAGACAGCGACAAACTCATAAAACGGTTAATAGGAAAAAGAAAAACAATTAATATACACATTAGTATATATGTGTGTGTGTAATTGACTATTCAACCCTAAAATTACCTGTACTGTTCAAATTCTCCTTAACATTCTCCAGTTAGATTTTTCCTTACATCAAAATCAATTATATCTATTATTACTGAATGAATTAATATTGTTTTAATTTGGTGATTTTAAAAATCTGCTGTCTTTCCCTTATTGGGACACTAACGAACCAATAACGGTTAAGAAAGTAAGGCCATGCGAGAATTTATTTTTAATAGAAATTAAGATAGAACAGAAAAAGATAAACACCCCTTGTATAGGACAGAAAAAAAATTTTTTTTTTCTTTCATCTTTTATTAATTTTTTTACCTATATGACTTTCAGGGATATTTCTTTAAAAATAGAGAAGGGATTTATAAAGCAACTCAATGAAGGTGTCAAAGGTGAAACTTTAAAGCAGAAAAATTCTCATTCAACAACTGAGATATTCTAGATAAGGGGGATAAACTGAGTCATTACTGTTACACATATATAAGGTTAAAAGGCACTCAGAATAAATCTGAATGACGATACTCACGATCGGGGAGTAAGAACAACATTTACATATGTAGATCAAGGACAGCGTTAGCACAACTTTTGTACTATTCTATTGAAATTACGCTCGATATGCAATGCAATATGGCGTGCTATTAAATATATGAAAATGGAAAAATGAAAATTAGGAAAAATTAAATTCAAACAATCAGCTGATTATATTTATAATCGTTTATGCTTAATTTACAGTTTAATATAAACAAAGCGTAGTTCAAGACTATTCATTACACAATACCGTCCTCTTCTTAGTTTTATATTTAAAATCTGATCTCTAATAATCATCTTCTGATATAGAAATATATTTATAATAAGATAATATATATGGTTCTTGCTTTTAATCAAATCAATCAAATATTCTTTGTGCACAGTACGAGTGTATTTATGAAGACATAAACTTTTAACAAATAGAATCGCATAAATATTAATTTCGATATTCCTCCTTTTCAAAAAGTTTATTTAAAAAATTATTATCATCATTAAACATTTTGGAAAACTCCATCATCTTTGCACAACCATCCTCAGGACGAAGCGTTCAGTCATTGAACGCTCATTATACTTCTTGAACTTTTAATATTTTGAATAATTTCATCTTTTACAAGGCTCATTGTATTTTTTAGCTTAACTGCAGAATTATTATATTTGCTGACTCCTATTCAAACAAATCTTAATGAAATCGAATGGAATGAAAAATATAATGCATAGCCGAATGTGACACAATTTTTCCACACGATAAAAATGTAGTGTGTATCAATATAAATTATTTTTTAAAAACAAAAAGAGGTGTAGCTATGACTTGATTATCATTAAGCACGTGAAATTAGTTTCTGAATTCTTATATGTGGACTATCGAATATTTTAAATGAAAAAAAAAAAAACTTTTTTTTTTTTTAAATGAATATTTAGGGCAAGGGGACAGAATAAAAAATCTAACTGTCCCAGCCGGGACTCGTACCTGCTATCCGGGCCGGTGCATTTTTCATTTATGCTACCGAGACAAGTCTGATAAGTTATTAGATTCCCCACATTAGTGTCGAGAGTCTAACCTCTGAGGCAGACGACTTATGCTCGAAGGAGCTGACATTGTCAAGCTGTTTAAATGACACTCATTATTTACTTCTAAAATTTTTATTTTATAAATGTTATTTTTTTGTGGTATTTAATCCCACTTGAATTTTAACAAATTTTAGTAACTCTCCCTCCCTTTAGGATATGCTGGGACTTCATTATATTAACTCTGTTGGTCGCAGAAAGTGTTTTCTTTCTGAATTTGAACATACAAGGCGGAAGAATCCTCGGTGTCCGGAAAACCACATTCGAGATGCCCTCCGTAGTAAGTGGAGACGACGTTACAGAGAGTAGACCAATTTAAGTAACTCTAGGACGTCTCCGCTAATAAATAAGGCCTACTGTGGATTGGGTTGACGAGAGAGAGGAAACCATCTTACGTCATTCCGAGTCGCTGCGGGAGGAAGCATGCCGAATTAAGAGAAGACAGGTTTCAGGCATCGGGGTTTACCTCAAGCAAACTTTGTAAAAACTCATTAGCACTAACTGCGCAATCGCCTACCCACAAATTAGGAGTAAATAGAAACTTATGTATGAGTCTTAAGTGCCTGAAAAGCTCACCTGTTTCCCACAGATTCAGTTATATATAATGACAAAACATGGGAATTAATATGCTCTATAATAAGCACCAACTTCTTGGCACTAACTTCCTTTCGCGAATACGTTTTGCAACATAAATAAGTATTGCATCAAAAATCTTAAACATATATAATTGAACGTACTTACTTAAAAAAAAGAATGATGAAAATGAAATTCTGCTATTAATTGTCTTATATGTATATAATATACGAAAATATGCTGCAATGAAGGTGGTCAAGATGGCAGATAACAAATTTCTCTTAAACTGTGACTTACTTTGTGCTCTGGAGTCGCAACTGTGGAGTCTTAGAGTCTATTACTCAATGCCATCATTCGCGATTCCGACTGATAATATTAACTTTCCGCCTGGAATTCCATGCGAGTCCGTACTCTTCTTCTCAGCAAGGTATGGGTCTTCCACGTCCTCTCGAGGCTTAGGGGTTTAATTTGGGATTAGCCTTTACAATAGTTCCATCTCTCTTTCTAAGTGCATAGCTGACCCACTTCCAGATTCCTGTTGGATCTTTTTCACTATTGTTTGCTGCTTAAACATATTACAGAATTCTTCATTTGGTGCTACATCCTGCCAACTCACCCCAAGAATCCGTCTTAGACAAAGATTTACAAATCGTTTCAGATCTTCGCGATTCCATTTGTGCTCTTCCATAGACATATAGGAGGGTGAGTTTTATGTTCGATTTGAAATCTTGCTATATGGGATACATCTAGACAAAAGCCGCTATTGCTTTTCTCGAACGGCTCTGTATTTCCTCTTCTACATAGCCAGCAGCGCTTACGATGTTGAGGAATGTGAAGGACCGAACCTGCTCCATAATCCGGCCGCTCACCTGGAGGACTTCTTACGACAGCGTGAAGAGCCCCATTTCTTTTGTATTCTCGGCGATAATCATGAGTTCTGCTTGTCTTCTGATGGCTTCGACTTTTAATAGTTTCGTCTTCATAACTGAGAAACGATAGGCGGAAAGTAGTTAACAGCAAAGTCGAGGTCTTCCCGTCTCTTCTTCATTCCTATTGGATTCCCCCTTTTCTCTTCTTTTTAGAATTGAGCGCATTATGCGATCTGACACCAAATTAAAAAGCGTGGGTGAGAGGATAAATACTTGTATGACTCTTGTCTATTCTAAACTCCATCGACACCTTCCTATTATACAAGCTCTAAATAATAAACTTGATTTTATTTGTTACACCATATAGGGATAGCATTTTCCAAAAAAAAATCACGCTTGACTAAGCCGAAAGCCTGTTGAAAATCGACAAAAGTCATGTAGAGAGGGCTCCAACAATCCGTACTCTGCTACATAATTATTCAAGGGGTATTTATGAGATGAACTCAACTCTTACACTGTACTATATATTTTTTATATCTAGTTTTTTCTTACTTCATTTTTACAATTAAAAAAAGTACGTCATTAATAAGAGATCAGAGGATATACCGTAGGGGCGTATTAAAGAAAGAGAATACTCGGGGGAGGTCTGGCCTCCTTAAGCCAAGAAACAACACTCATTCTACATGGGGGACCTACAAAGCGACACCAATCCCTAATAAACGTAAAAGTAACTAGTGTAATTAATAAAGAATAATTAGTATAAATAAAAAAGCTCTGAAATGATAATTTGACTAGGTCTCCGAAGCATGTATGTTATCTAAAAAGATTATATTTTACTCTATGATAAATCTTAGAGTATCCTTATAGGTTCGACACAAGACTCGAATAAGAACTATTCAATCCTACAAAATCCCCTACCTTTTAATAAGCTTTTAATTTACAATTAAATAAACAAACATATCTTTTATAAACTTTGAATCAATTCACTGAAGCAACTTTAAATCTTAGTTGAAATGGATAGTTTTTTGGGTTTTTTTTAACGTAGATATTATTATCAAATGTTTTATTTTTAATACCGATTTTTAAATCTACATTAAAAAAATACAGGTATTTTTAAACCTGGCAGATAATTTAAAAAATACGTATTTTTTTGAAAAATTAGTTGTTTTTTTTGGATTTACCTGACCGAACCCCAACAAAGAAAAACATATAATAATTTAAATCTTAGTTATTTATCGAACCATAGTTTAAATTAACGGAATGTTAGTTATTAGTGGAAGATTATTATCAAACTATCTTGTTTTCCGCAGTAACAAAAAGGAAATTGTGTTACATTCAATAGCCTTTGGAAAGCCCAAAGCAATTCTCTCTCTTTTTTTAAATTACAACGCATAAGAAATTAATAAGGCTTTCCAGGTATACTAGTCAATATCGCCAGGGAAAGTGTGAATGGAAGAGTATGGTATATTATAAAAATAAATAATTTTCACAACTGAAAAGAGGCCCAGCCAAAAGCACACGAAGTTAATTCAGTTGGTGTAGGCGAAGAGGGAGCAGCAGAGAATGGACGGGATTACATCACACGTAAACCAGCAAAATATTTAGCTAAATTTGTAAATGATTTAAACAATGTAGGAGACAGAAAGAAAAAAAAGAGAAGTTTGTATATAAATGTAGGAATACTGTGAAGGCTAGCACACGTATGACGAGCGCGTGCGGTTGGCGTCTTCATTTCGGTGAGGCCAAGGGAATCTCTCATTACGAGCAGTGACTCTGACCGTCCCACTAGTGCTAACAACACCGACACTTTCATTTCGGATACCATATCAGTAAGCGGCAGTTGTGCAACCTCTCGAGAGAGACTCAATTCGAAATGTGCAATATTGGCGCTGAATGCCGGCCAGAAGCAGAAGAAAGTCTGCTCTCAATTACAGAGATTACACATCTGCTCAAGAGCAACAGCTTTCTCCAAAAGTATATGTATATATGTGGATAGATATTATATTCTTACATCATCGAGGTTTACCTACACATATACAGACACGTATAGTTGTATCTTCTTCAAGAAAAAAGCTGATCATTTTTATTAGTAAAGCATCTGTATATCCTCTACCAAATATGTTAAAACTAATGAGTTGCAAGAAAAAGAAAGTCCATGAACATAATTTTGAACGACGAGATAGGTCTCATGTAAATAGAGATTATCAGTATGGACTATTTTTTATAAGAGAGCATGATATAACAATAAAGAAGGATTGAGCGTTTAGAGCGACAGTGTGATTTGTCACTCACCCCAACGGAAATAGGAGGTGCCTGGCTTGTGACGTCCTCTTGAACTTTCCCCAATGAAGTACGGCAACACGACTTTTCCACGCCGAGTGGTGAAAGTGAACTGTCAGAGAGCTCTCCTAACGAGGACGCCTCGCAGAACATCGAACATCCTGGGGGTCGGGACGAATGAGCGAGAGAGGGCGCTACAGTAAAGTAGGGATGTTACAACACATATTATAAACCAACACACTAAAAATGAGGAGACCTGGCTAGTTCAACATGAAGCTAGGCAAATATTTTTGCAAATGCACTTAAACACGATTAAATGACTGACTTGGTTTTAAAGGCCGAAAGGAACAATAGAGAGAAAATCAGAGCATGGCGGCTGGCTGTAGTACAGAGATGTTAAAATTTTCACTACTTCTCATTACATTCATTAATATTTTATTTTCTTTGTATATTAACAGTATTCTTATAGAAAATCAATGGAACAAAATTATATTGTAAATATCTTAAGTATAACAATTTTATTTATAACACAAATAATGACGGAGAAAATGGTACGCTCAGATTTTGTGATAGCTATAAGGCAAATAAGAAATGGATAAGGAGCCTGATTATACTACATGAATGTATTTTGTGCCAGTCTCTAAAGCTTATGGAGATGAATGTATTCAGCACATGGTCTCTTAGCAAACATTGTCGTATTGCAACATCTCATGAATTTTGAACCCTTCATAATAAAACCATCAGGGAATGTCATCTGTCCTGCCTATACTTGATGATGGCACAGGAGTAAATGTGACACGGGCAAATTTTCATTGAAAATCCTTCTAAACGTGCCTCTGAAAAAACCAGTCACAAAGGTCCTTATTTCTGTTGTATCCGCTATAATTAAAGATAGTCTGTAATAAAGAATGTAAGTAAGAAACCAAATCCCTTCGTAACAAAGTTTCTTTGCAAAGAAAATACGGAAAAATGCTATAAAACCTAGTTTAGAATTTCTAGTTGTACCTGAAAAAATAGAAGAAAAAAAAACTCATCTTTTAGGAGAACTTCCACAAAACACGAGTGGACACAAAGACGTCTCAAGAGTTTTCGCTCAGATTTCGGCTATTGGCAAATAGCCTGTTCTACTCAACGTGTTTATCCTACTTTAATTCTCTCATCCTGCAAGAGCACAGATTGATAATAGTCTGAGGAAAAATAGACAAACGTACGGTCATACGAGGAACGTCCAGAAAGTAAGTTCCGTTTCAATAGGAGATTTTTCTTCTTTTTTTTTACCGTAGACATTATTATTAGATTATTTTAGTTGGGGTTCGGTCAAGGTAGATCAAAAAAAAAAAAAAAAAAATCCATTTTTTTTTTAATTTGTATTTTTTTTGTTACGTTTCAATTTATCTCTGCTACAGCGTTGCGATCGCAGTTCCGCACATGCGCGGTAGAAACTTCCTCGCTCTTAGAGACTTTTATCTGTTCTTACATCTCAAGGCTTTTCTTGGCGGTCAACACTTCAACAATGACGAAGAGCCGAAGAATGTTTATAACTGGTTGAGGACTCAGGCGGAAAACTTCTATGAAGACAGTTAAATAAAAACTTGTTCAACGCAATGACAAGTACTAGCAAAATGTCGGCAGTTATGTGGAAAAGTAGTATAAGAGTTGTAGAATTTTGAACAATAAATAATTTTTCTAAATCTTTACAAAATTTAACTTTATTACCAAACAAAACTTACATTCTGGACCTACCTCGTACATAGTTGGGCGGAGACTACACATCCACACAAGACAAGGAGAGCAAGTACGCCTACATTCAGCCAAAGAAGAAGTGAATGAAAGTGCAAGGACGATTGGGTAAATGACCTGCGAGGCTAGAGAGGCTATTTCTAAACGTAGGAGACCCTCTTAATGATAACAAATATTTAATTCATACACATTAAGAAAATAAAAAGCTTTAAAAATAAAAACTCTGGTCTCTCTTCAAAAATTGATATCAATTTAGGCCTTTAAAAAATGCTTTAATTGTTATTTCATTTTTACCTTCATATTATACTTCTTGCAATTTAAGACGAATTTCAGACTGTAGATACTGAAATAAACACACACACACACACACACACACACGCGCGCGCGCGCGCATACGCACACACACACACACAGACATATATATATATATATACATACCCACCCACTGAATGTATAGATATTTAACAATATATATTAAAACCATATTTTACAAGGCGTAGAATTTCTCTAGCCCATCAATCATTGCCAACACCATAATAGTTTTACATACTCTTTTTTAAACTTTTTGACCATATTCCATCTAAAGTGGAAGAAATCTGCTTTTTTTAATAAGCAAAATATTAGAAAATGATATATTTTTTTAAAAATTTTTATTGGCTAAGTTTTAGTAATAATTGTAAATCAATAAAATTTATTATTATTCAGCACATATGTTCATAACTCATCCTTTGTGTGTGTTCAGTACCACTCCGAGAAAAGCCTGGGAATGTGTATATGTGGATATCTTTGACATTTATATTATTATTTATATATTTGATATAATGATAAGGATAAGGAAAGTCTATGAAAACAATATGGCACTCAGACTTTTTTTTTTTTTTTTTTTTTGTAAAAATCTTACAATACCTAAACGTTAGAAAATTATATTTTAAATCTATAATGTACTTTAAATGTTTTCATGGCTCAAATTATAACCAATATTTACGATTTTTAATTTTCATATTCCTATGAAAAACTTTCAAAAAAATATTAATTTGTTTGTTTTAATTACAATAAAAATGAATTTGTTTTCTATATATAAAAAAACAAGAGATCCCCCTCAACAAACAAAATTATATTCATAAATATTTTGCTATGAAATATAAATATTTCGGATATTTTATCCGATTAGTTCAAAATTGGTAATATTTATACCAATCATGTACTATAAATAAATTTCTTCGTATGTCTTACATAGAATTTGGTTTAAAAAAAAGTTCACTAAATTCGCGTAAAGATGTGTGTATGAGTGTATAATTTTTGAAAGTCGATTCTTGTGACAAATGAGTATAGCTTGATTTCCTTATTGGAATGCAGCTCTGAAAACAGATATTTCTGCGTTCTGGGTCAAGCAAATAAGCGATAATATACAACTGAGGTATTGAGTGATATATTAGAATATATTAAGGTGAACTTCTGCATGAACATCAATCACAATTCTGGGCAAGAGAAAAACCTTGTTAAATTATTAGGCGGTAAGACATAATAAAAGAAAGAACTCAATAAATAACTTAGAGTGAGACATGGTTTTCAAATGCAAATCCACTAGCCGAAAGCCCACGTAAACAGATTAGCGATAGACAATACCAACATAGCTATTCTCTGAGTGATGATTAAGAGCAAGTCAAGCTTATCAGTGGAGAAAGACAAAGAAGAAGGATCAAAACAATTGTACAACACACTGAGGTCATACTAAGTGTAGGTGGGGAAGATTAACTTTTATACCAGCAAAGAGGCAAATGAAATAATTAATAACAAATGAACAAAAATTCATCGAAGAACAAAGTGGAATTGCATTAATTAATTGTAATGTTAATAAAACATACTATATTTAAAAAAAAAAAAAAAATACTCAATAATTGTATGCATAAATATATATTACATGGAAAAATTACAGTTATACAGTAGTAAAACAAACAAATAAATTTCAATGGGAGACTTTAACGCTGCGTTGAACTCTCGAGTAATGTACTATACCAGAAATATCTGTAGTTAGGAACCATATACCGTAGATAGGAATCCTGTAGTTTCAATTATATATTATTTTCTATTTTAAGTAGACAGACAGTACTACTACAGTACAATTAAACGCATTTTTTTTCTTTTTAATTAATTATTTAATATCGATAGTTATACCGCTGATTGAATACAATAGTTGCTGTCAAGAGCCAAGAGTGAGTAATATATTTTATAAATGGTAAATATCATTATTGTTATTTGTGTTACAAAAAAAAAGAATAAAAAAAAAAGTAATGAATAGTTGTAAATGCTACTTCCCGTCATCAGTATTACTTTTTAAAAAACATTCGGAACATTAATGAAAGATGTTTCCCAGTCGGCCCACAGGATTCCTGATATGCTCCTAGGGAATACCCAGCCCATAGGTACCATTCGTTTATTGAAAATAAATAAATAAAAAATCAGGAGGCTAAAACGATGTGCAGACCATACACATTCTGTGTGCTTCAGTGTTCTGAGGGTCTACAATAAATACATTGTCATACCTCTCTGGCCATTAGCGGGACATTTATACATACATTTTTTATTTTTCTAGCACTTAAGATATTTTTATATTACGAATTAATAAGCATAATTAAAAGTTTAAAGCTTTAATTGTTCTTTTCTTTGAAGGAAATTACGTTTTTTTTCGTCTTACTATGTAAAAAGAACAAGTATACTTAACTAATTAATTAAAAGACCAAATAAGCTAGAGAATTAATTTCCGCCCACCATTGATGATTAATACTAGTAGCAATCGAATTTTTAGTTCCGGAATGTCAATAATAGAAATATTCAACTCTTGGATAAAAATATTAAAATAAAAACTCAGTACTATGATTAATAAAAATTGCAATGATTTCATCTTCATTAATTTTAATTTTTCAACAATGTACATTAAAAATTATAAGATTGTGTTTACCGAAGTAAATAATACATTCTTAGCTCTTGTTTACGAAAGAAGACGAGACTAGTTCTCCTTGAGAAAGGCCGTTTTGCCGGAACCAGCAGCAAATGGAATCCGCCTTCGAAGAAGTAAAACCAATTAAGTCAAGTCCGTAAGAATAAAAATATCTAAACTATTGATCACAAAATTATTCTTACTTTATTTTAAAAGACTATTTAAGTAACCGTTATCGTCTATTATAATTTTTCTAACTGACAATTAAAAAAAAAAAAAAAAAAATGTAGGTAACATCTCATTGCTCTTTTTATTCTCCATAAGTTATTTAAAAATAGTTTTATAACAAAAAAATATTAGTAAAAAGATAGTAGATGATTTTTTCTTTTTCTGAAACCCACTCCCCGACCAAAAAAAAAAAA
>KZ806967.1:921489-939809 GCA_000696205.2 Oncopeltus fasciatus | reverse complement strand
TATTGAATATATATATATATGCTTTGTGTCTCCTCTGTTAGCTAAATAATTAATTTTTCAGCTGAGAAGTAGAGTGATCTCACAAGTAAACTGAAGAAAGTTATGGATTAATGAGATAGTTTTTTTTTTTTAAAGCACACCGGAGGAGATGGAAAATCATTTAGAAAATTTTATTTCATAAAAAAAAAAAAAAATTAAAATGCAAAATATGTATTCATAAACGAAAAATGCAAGTGAATAGAATAAAAAATCGATCTGCCTCAGCCAGGATGTATGTTATATGTCCTAGCATAAGACGGTGTATTCGTCTTTCTTGAAGGTTTAGACTCCCGGTAGGAGTGCGGGGAATTTAATAAATTATCGGGCTAGGCTAGTCTCGGTAGTGTAACGCTTGCCCGGATAGCAGGAGATCCAGGCTCGAGCTCTGGCTGAGACAGTTAAGATTTGTATTCTATTCCTTAGCATTTATTGTTTAAAATTTATGTAGGATTAAATACCACAACAAAAACGATATTTATAAAAATAAATAAACGCAAATAATGAGAGTCAAAGAATAAATAGCTTGACAATGTCAGCTCCTTTGAGCATAAGACGATGTATTCGTCTTTCTCAGAGGTTTGGAATCCCGGTAGGAGTGCGAGGAATTTAATATGTTATCTGGCTCGTCCCGGTGGTGTAATAGGCTAACACGCTTACCCGGATAATTCCGGTTTAAGCCCTGGCTGGGACAGATAGATTTTTTATTATATTCCCTCGCATTTATTGTTTAAAATTCATGTGGAATTAAATATGGGAACAAAAACAAATTTATAAAATATGTAACTAATCTTTTGAAATATATTAATTTTGAGCTAAAACACTAATAATCATCTTAAATGGTAAGTTTTTGGCTGTAGGGATTATTAGTTGTTTTTTTTTTTTTTCTAAAGATTCGGTCAGTCAAGGTAAAACTTATTAAGATGGCTTAAGATTAAAACGTTGGCAGATGATTAAAAAAGACACATTTTTTTAAATTGTATTTTTTTGGATCAATCTTGAACGAACACCAACAAAAAAAAAATCTACAATTAATAATCATTGTTTTTAGTAAGAAAGTATATACATATTTTATATATAAGGAAGAATAAATATTATGTGATAAATGCTTTCAAGTTACGAACAATGTAAGAAAACCAAAAGAATATTTATCTTAGAAATAATTTGGAAAAATTTCTTAATAGCAAATAAAGTAGTTAAAAGTAGAAGAGAAATTAAAAAAATTTGCAAATGAAATTTTAGATTATTATTCACTCATATCTTGGGTGATTGCATCCAATTGCAGATATGAAAGGAAAGGTCCGATGACCATTCAAACTTCCAGATGCTTGGTAATGCCAGTCTCCTTTTTGTGTGTGACTTGAAGTGGATCTACCAAACAAGGATAATATCCCAATATGATAGGGAAATCGGAACGACTAACGGTGGGATGTCATATCCTCTGTGGAGCCCCCCCCCCCTCCCCTTACCCATTGGATGTAGATGCTAACTACGGCAGATGACGGCGATGTGTTTGTATGTAAATACCAATAGGTCTGGAGGCAGAGAACTGACCTTGGCACCGATAGACAATGACAGAACCCATGTGTCAGATGTTAAGGGAGTTGGCATCACGGCACAATCATTTCCTCAGCCCTCTGAGGCTCGATTGAGAAAGATAATTTCGAAGACCGTCGTATACGTATCTCTGTGTGAGCCTACACAAATTTACTGACATAATTACTGCAATTCCATCTCTAGGAATTACTACATAGTTTCTTTCGTATTTAATAATACATAGCATTACGTACTTTTAAATAATATTATACAGTAAAAAAAATTCAGAAAATTAGAAAACATTATTGGAATGATGAAAATTTGAAAATCATCTGTTTGAATAACAAATGAGGGGGAAGGGCTATATGTAGATGACATTTGTGAAGAAAAAACTCTCAGAGCAATCGGAGTAACTCTCAAGAAGTTACTTAACCCAAAATATTAACCTTCATTACATTAATTACACATTCATGTATATACCTCGCAAATGGTTTAATAACAGCAAACTACAAGTCAAATTTGATTATTTAGCTCACTACACTCTGAATTTAAATGTCTTTAATTTTATTTAATATAAGTGATAGGTTTATATAAAATTTCATAAAATACCAAAGGCTTAGCTTTTACATTTGCCATGACTACTGCAGTCTCAAATAAAAAGAATTGATATCCCTGGTAAGGTCCAAATCTGCGATCAGACAAACTCAAGCTTATTTTATTATACATAATAGCTAGATGCCAAGTTATGTTAAGTACTATAATGATTGTACTATAAATTATACTACATTGAAATGGGCTCAAACTAAAAAAATTGTAATTTTGCAATTACTCATTTTCTTCTTCTTCTTCCTTCTTCTTCATCATCTTCTTCTTCTTCTTTCTTAGAAAGAATAAGATATATATATCAGTTGCAGCTTCCTTTCAACCGCTAAGAGGAAGAATGGGCTATCTATCTAATGGTAGGCATCCAATTTCAAGACCCTCAGGTGTCTCAGGAGGAGCTAGTACGTATTACTCGATAAACGGGCTATACCCGCCAGTATGAGTCCCAAACAGAACACATCGGGGAACCCGGTGCCATCAGTGAAATATTTCTTAAGGAAAAACAGAACTGTGTACGCTAACGGTAAACCACCAATTTGAGTGGCATTAACTGCAGTTATTATGTAGTTAGTATTGAATAAATAAATTTTAAAAAATATAACGAAGTTCTTTCATGGAAACAATAACTGTATTCTTTTGGAATAATTTTAAACGAAACGTATATCCGGCAAAAACTAGTAAGAAAAAAAATATATGTAAAATGAATAAAGATTAAACTACAAAAATAGTCAATCACGCAAGGCATTTTAAGTTCCAAATATTGTCAAAAATAGAAATAAATTTATTTTTTTAGGATTGCACTCTTCAGTTTAGGTTATCGTCTTGATACCCTCAAGACTTGACGACTCAATAAGCAGATGCATGCTTCCATTAAATAGCTCGTCTGAACTTCAAGACTAGAATCCTGCTCCTCAAAACCACTTAACGGTAAAGCATAAGCCCGTTTCATTCACCTACATACATTTTGTGATTTTATATCCCAAACTGAACCATACTTCAAATGAAAAAATTATTAGAAACAGTGAAATACTTAGTGATTGCTTTAAAATCTACTGCACACATGTATGGTTTAACGTCCATTGCTGATACGTTAGGAGACATAGTAGTCCGGAAGTTAAGGCACAGAAACCACGAGGCAAAAGCGGAAGGTTTCAAATCTTAGTGTACAAACATGGTCTCTTCTCTTCTTCTGTACTTCAGTTCTCTTGGGAACACCCAATTTTTATGTTACCCACTTGACTCCAACGATCTGCCTTCGAATCGATTTTTAATTGCAGAAATAATATATTATATATTTTTCATTTGAAGAGTCAGTATTTCTTAAACTCTTATAATCTATTTTTGAATGTTTATGACTGAAATTTCTATACAAATAATTCAAAAGATTTTATTTTAATTAATCTAGTTAACATGAGGGCATAATTGAAAAGTAATCAATGCAAGAAATCAGTCTAGAGGCAAACTTGAGTTTTAACAGCAGCAGAAAAAAGTTTCCTTTCTAATTTAAGGATTTTTTCGAGAGAAAAAAAAAAAAAAATTCCCCGGAGAAACTAGAACACCACCACAAATTTTTCCAGCGGTAAGTCCCAAGTGGCGAGGTCGACCCTCCCAATTAACCCCAGATGTAAGCGCTCTCTGGAGTTTGCAACACTCCAGCCGGAGGACGGGGCAAGGACTTACCGCGCCTGTGGGCCTCGTCTCATCGCGGTTCTACCCCTTATCTACCCTGTCCCCTTTCACGCAGGGAACATGCTAAATAGAAACTTGTATCTTATTCCGGCTCATTCGGAAAAATGAAAAAGAAAAAAAAAAAAAAAATGAATTGGCTATCTAAAGATTAAAACAAGAACTACATAATTTATAAAACATGATTATTTTTTAGATTTTAGAGGAAGAAGAAATCTGCTACAGCACACTCCGAACCTCGAACCTTACCACTATATTAAAATTAATATAGTTCATAACGAAGAATTTGATTTTTCTGTGAATTAACAAAATTCAACAAAGAAAAGTCCAGAAAAATTAACAAAAGGCCGAAAAATAAAATATACTATGATACTCTAAAATATAATATTATGGCACTGAACTGTGCTTTTCAATATAAAAAAAAATTTGCCCAGTAAGAATGTCATCGTTTGTAAATTTTTTGTACTATAATAAATGAGACGAGTTTAAAACTAAGTTTAATAAGCGACATCACAGTTCCATAAACTACTTACTTAATGCACAATGAAAATATGTTAGTACCATAAAATAATGTCCAATTCACAAAATGCGCGCGCGCAAAAAATAGTGTATATTACAATCATTTCCTCAGCCCTCTGAGGCTCGATTGAGAAAGATAATTTCGAAGACCGTCGTATACGTATCTCTGTGTGAGCTCTACATTAAAAAAATACAGGTATTTTTAAACCTGGCAGATAATTTAAAAAATACGTATTTTTTTGAAAAATTAGTTGTTTTTTTTGGATTTACCTGACCGAACCCCAACAAAGAAAAACATATAATAATTTAAATCTTAGTTATTTATCGAACCATAGTTTAAATTAACGGAATGTTAGTTATTAGTGGAAGATTATTATCAAACTATCTTGTTTTCCGCAGTAACAAAAAGGAAATTGTGTTACATTCAATAGCCTTTGGAAAGCCCAAAGCAATTCTCTCTCTTTTTTTAAATTACAACGCATAAGAAATTAATAAGGCTTTCCAGGTATACTAGTCAATATCGCCAGGGAAAGTGTGAATGGAAGAGTATGGTATATTATAAAAATAAATAATTTTCACAACTGAAAAGAGGCCCAGCCAAAAGCACACGAAGTTAATTCAGTTGGTGTAGGCGAAGAGGGAGCAGCAGAGAATGGACGGGATTACATCACACGTAAACCAGCAAAATATTTAGCTAAATTTGTAAATGATTTAAACAATGTAGGAGACAGAAAGAAAAAAAAGAGAAGTTTGTATATAAATGTAGGAATACTGTGAAGGCTAGCACACGTATGACGAGCGCGTGCGGTTGGCGTCTTCATTTCGGTGAGGCCAAGGGAATCTCTCATTACGAGCAGTGACTCTGACCGTCCCACTAGTGCTAACAACACCGACACTTTCATTTCGGATACCATATCAGTAAGCGGCAGTTGTGCAACCTCTCGAGAGAGACTCAATTCGAAATGTGCAATATTGGCGCTGAATGCCGGCCAGAAGCAGAAGAAAGTCTGCTCTCAATTACAGAGATTACACATCTGCTCAAGAGCAACAGCTTTCTCCAAAAGTATATGTATATATGTGGATAGATATTATATTCTTACATCATCGAGGTTTACCTACACATATACAGACACGTATAGTTGTATCTTCTTCAAGAAAAAAGCTGATCATTTTTATTAGTAAAGCATCTGTATATCCTCTACCAAATATGTTAAAACTAATGAGTTGCAAGAAAAAGAAAGTCCATGAACATAATTTTGAACGACGAGATAGGTCTCATGTAAATAGAGATTATCAGTATGGACTATTTTTTATAAGAGAGCATGATATAACAATAAAGAAGGATTGAGCGTTTAGAGCGACAGTGTGATTTGTCACTCACCCCAACGGAAATAGGAGGTGCCTGGCTTGTGACGTCCTCTTGAACTTTCCCCAATGAAGTACGGCAACACGACTTTTCCACGCCGAGTGGTGAAAGTGAACTGTCAGAGAGCTCTCCTAACGAGGACGCCTCGCAGAACATCGAACATCCTGGGGGTCGGGACGAATGAGCGAGAGAGGGCGCTACAGTAAAGTAGGGATGTTACAACACATATTATAAACCAACACACTAAAAATGAGGAGACCTGGCTAGTTCAACATGAAGCTAGGCAAATATTTTTGCAAATGCACTTAAACACGATTAAATGACTGACTTGGTTTTAAAGGCCGAAAGGAACAATAGAGAGAAAATCAGAGCATGGCGGCTGGCTGTAGTACAGAGATGTTAAAATTTTCACTACTTCTCATTACATTCATTAATATTTTATTTTCTTTGTATATTAACAGTATTCTTATAGAAAATCAATGGAACAAAATTATATTGTAAATATCTTAAGTATAACAATTTTATTTATAACACAAATAATGACGGAGAAAATGGTACGCTCAGATTTTGTGATAGCTATAAGGCAAATAAGAAATGGATAAGGAGCCTGATTATACTACATGAATGTATTTTGTGCCAGTCTCTAAAGCTTATGGAGATGAATGTATTCAGCACATGGTCTCTTAGCAAACATTGTCGTATTGCAACATCTCATGAATTTTGAACCCTTCATAATAAAACCATCAGGGAATGTCATCTGTCCTGCCTATACTTGATGATGGCACAGGAGTAAATGTGACACGGGCAAATTTTCATTGAAAATCCTTCTAAACGTGCCTCTGAAAAAACCAGTCACAAAGGTCCTTATTTCTGTTGTATCCGCTATAATTAAAGATAGTCTGTAATAAAGAATGTAAGTAAGAAACCAAATCCCTTCGTAACAAAGTTTCTTTGCAAAGAAAATACGGAAAAATGCTATAAAACCTAGTTTAGAATTTCTAGTTGTACCTGAAAAAATAGAAGAAAAAAAAACTCATCTTTTAGGAGAACTTCCACAAAACACGAGTGGACACAAAGACGTCTCAAGAGTTTTCGCTCAGATTTCGGCTATTGGCAAATAGCCTGTTCTACTCAACGTGTTTATCCTACTTTAATTCTCTCATCCTGCAAGAGCACAGATTGATAATAGTCTGAGGAAAAATAGACAAACGTACGGTCATACGAGGAACGTCCAGAAAGTAAGTTCCGTTTCAATAGGAGATTTTTCTTCTTTTTTTTTACCGTAGACATTATTATTAGATTATTTTAGTTGGGGTTCGGTCAAGGTAGATCAAAAAAAAAAAAAAAAAAAATTAAAAAAAAAGTGTATTTNTTATGTATATATATATATATATATATGTCAGAAACAAAATACATTTATAATTCATTTATCATATTTTAGATATTTCAAGTTATACTTTTAATAATTGAACTTGGAAGGATTTTAAAATAATTGCGTAAGTTAATTACAGTATGCTAAGTGGAATGCAGAAAAATTAAGTAAAGGAGATATCAAAAGAAGCCGTCTACTTAATTGCATGTTAGTAAATAATTCCAGAATACCGGTAATTCATGAAGCCAACAAATTTTAAGAAGAGATTACTAGACAGAGAAAGTGACTAATTAATTAAACATGTACACCAGTTTAGCATATAATTAGAGAGGGTTTGGAAAATTTACAATTCTATGTAATGGTAACATTAGCCGTTCCCACAGTTAAAGTCCGTCACGAAGGGGCTGCTTAAACTAAACCAGATTTTCAAGGTTTGATAAAAGACCGGCTTAAACAAGTATTTGTACTTCATTAAATCTCTGAAAATACAATGAGGGAGGCTTGCTTAAGACTGATCTTTTCAATTTGATCTGTCCAAAAGCATAGGTTTTTCCAAATCCGATTTCAAAAATTACATTTTAATCTACTATGTATTCTAAATTAATTATAATAAATTGAACAGAACAAAAATACCAAGTATTTTTAGTTTAATCATTTTGAGAATCTCCTTCCTTTTATATACAACCCCTGAATAAATCCCAACTTGCGTAATTAAGCTCACAAACTGAATTTATTAAATCTATTTCAAAGATTGACAAGCCACACATCCTGACAAGTTAAATCCTTAAATGTTCTCCTCCTCGCAGGACATCAGCTGCAAATCCAGCTCTTCGCGAGAGCAAGAGAAGCTCCAATAGCGAATTTGGTTTCTTAAAGAAGTGGAAGCAGTGTAGAGCTGTTCGAGACAAGCTGAGACGTAGAGAAGAATGAAGCTCAGATTTCAGCGTAACTAAAACGAAGGCTGCCTCGAGAGAGAAATACGGTGGCGAGGAAAGTGGTGCAGCCCTTGGTAAGCCTCAGGATTACCGACCAACAGTGGTTCCATTCGGGATGGCTATGTCAGCACCCTACATTACACACACACTTCCCATCAAACGAGACCACATTTTCCTTTACACGCCTGTGCAACTCCTCACACCCCCACCACAGATAGCTCTCAATCCTCACGCGATACTGGTGGCGGATTTTCATTTCCATTGAAGTTTTACGAAAGGATAGATAATTCGTCGCAAAAAACTAAAGAAATTAAAACAATAAAAAAACGCTACAAAATTTTCTACAATGCACGTCCCTTCAGGCAAGGAAAAAGCTCTGAAGATTTAAGCGGCTTCTTTCGATTATGCCCAAATAAATTGGTTAAGTGTGAAGGAGACTTTAATTATTAAAACCCTATTCTACAATACGTTACTTACTAAAAGAATAATTTATTACAATAAAAGTAGAGAATTAAACACAATCATATGATATCCTATCAAAAAGATGAACGTAATGTATCCTTTGTAATCTCCCACTTAAATGAAAACTATGTTTCAAAAATTAAGATAATTCTAAACATTAATCTTTTAGGGTAGGTTAACGTCAAATTTAGCATCTGAAATACAGTCCATTAAGCTGTAATCATCATGATTCTCTCGTCTTTCTACTCGTCAAAGGCGTTGGTGTTAAAACTAGATTCTGGCCCAAATAAGAGATTTGGCGAAGACGAAAAATAATTTTGCAATACACAAAAACATGAGGTATTCAATAACCGTTTGATTTCGTAAAGAGAGCGAATCGGCCATTGCAAAACAGTTTCGAGAGCGGATCCTCGGTGAAATTTTAATAATAACCTAGCGGAATGCAGTGATAGTGGTTAACAGCAAGGAGTGGCCAGTAACCTTTTCCCGGAGAGACAGGCAAGCGGAATATCTGGGTCTGAGGGGTCACTTCGGTTTCAGTATGGCGTCCGCGTATACGTCTTTAGGAAATCAGGATAATGATCGTCGGGGGAAGAACTTCCCCGATCAGAGAACTGCTCCCCCTAAAGGTCATTATGTAGAGTGTCTACAGCCTCTCATCTCAAACGTCAAAACAAGTTCTTCTAAAGGGAACACGCCGTATGTTTCGACATAGCAGTAATTTACTACAGGCTTATGTGTAACAAGCGAATTATTTCTTAAAAAATCAATATCCTAATGAACTAGCTAATGCTCTCAACATAAATTACTCTATTTTAACTCAAAATAAGTGACCATTTATGTATCTAGAGAAAATTACAAATTAGAGTTTATATGTAGGAGACTAGGAACCCGAATTAGCTACGCATGGACATGCTAAACTGAAGGCCGGAAAATGACATACATACAAAGTTAAAAATAAGAAATAAAAATTAAACTTCATTTTTATATTTACATTATGTTTCCAGGGTACTTTCACTCCTTTTCGAAAAATATGATGAATAAAAACAGGACGAAAAGTAAAATGGGACTATTCTTATTAAGAAGTAGCCATAAGCAGTGCTATTTATTTACACAGGTAGTAGGAAAAAGTAAGTCACGAAAGAGGTGTGTAGTCCAAGCAGATTTCCAATGTTCTGATAGATAGATATTATGTTCAATGTATTGATAGATATTAGCAAGAGAAAAAAAAAATAAACAGAGGAGCAGATGAGAACAATGAGTGTGTTAACTAAAATTCGCTCTAGACCGGCCAGGAGGACAGGAATAGAAGGAGCTACATACATAAATTTCTTCGTTCATATAGAAAAGAACACAATAAACAAAAACTAAATTTTTCATATTTTCATCTGGATATTACAATTTTTCTTTTAGAATTAAAATAACGACGAAGACATTACGATTTAGAATATTGGCCTTTCTTAAAGACCCCTTCCACCTCCCTTTTATTCAGTTTTAACCAAAAATAATTGTATGAGCTCGCAATGTAAAGCACGAATACAGAATTGGAATCAATCTTTCAGAAATAAGAACCTAACACCAAAAATGACATGCTTGAGTATCTCTCCTAATAAGCACCTTATCAAAAAAGTTATTAAACATTAAAAAATTTTCAATTCAATCGTATTATGTTCTATAACATATTTTCTAGCAACATTTTTGCCAATAATAACGACTTCGANGAGCGATATTAAGTTCCACTAAAATCAATTCAGTCAATTTTTCAATATGTGCAAATCAAATAAAATGAAAAACACATGGTAATAACATTCCCTTAGTGTGATAATAATCTCAATTTTTGTGTTTGTTTTCAATTTTCTTAATTCTTAGAAAGAGGCTAAATGTTTTCTGAAATTATTAAAGGTTTAGATTAGTACCTATTTAAAATGTTGTGTTCCTATCAATATTATGACTAATAATATACATAGAGGTATGAATTAGTTATTAAAGAAGCGTAAAAATAATGGAGGAATCTCTGAGCTAAGCATTTCAATAATTTTAAGTACATAGTTTAATATGAATAATAAAGAGATATTTAAAAAAATTAGTGTCTTTCTTTATTTAACCCGATAAGATTATATTTGTCTTATATGAATTATTAGTCCCTTTGAAAATAGCCGGAAGTAAGAAAAACATTATGAAGTCGTTTTTGACATAAAACATCTTACATCGTTGAGCCATGGAGATAGTCAAAGAGCAGGACTATATCCAAAATACCCCCCCTCTAACGTACATGCCTGTAAGTATCGTTTAAATGCCTTTATGACGATAGAATTTAAATATCACGCTTCAAATCAAGTGGATCTTTAACACTAATATTTATATGCTACGAGATATTTTGTATATCTATCTACAATAAAGTCTATCCCTAATTTAGTAAATACACTGACGACTAAGATGAAATTATAAAAACGTGTCTATGAAATCAGTTAAAAGTAAGTATGTGTTGTGTGTTGCAGAAGGCCTCGAGGAGGGTGTGGCCCGGAAGAGAAGCAGAGCTCCAGTGATCGACGGACCTCTGGACCCTCCAGAACAGGAGCTGGAGGAGAGGAAGGGACCTCCAGCACCTCCCGTACCGCCTGGTTTCCTCTCGCCCTCCGTCCAGCAGTACCTGGAGCTTGGGAAGTCCATACCAGGTCAGTAAATAAACATATCTCACATTTGTCACAAGGAATTGTATTTTAATAATGTTTTCGTAATAGATAAAGGAACGGATTTAAGCCTAGAACCGGCCTTGTAGGATTTATTTTTCCTACCATTGTCTTTCTCAGACACTTATACTGATATAAGTCCACCAGCTAATCTCACATATTAACTAAAGGAAAACTCGCTATCATACTCAAAGCCCATTATTGGAGAACCCTTATCATTAATATGAGTCTCTTAACATTTAAATGATGACACACTCTTGTCTGCAATTTTTAAATATATCTTTTAAACTTAAACGGATTGGTAATAAATAAGAAAATAATTTCTGTTTTTGAATCTATTAGAAGAACTCTTTAAAAATGATTTGCTTTTCAAAATATATTTAATTTTTAGTTTTGATAATCTTAAAAATAAAATATGAATTCATTACTATGAATATCTAAAAAAAAAAAAAAAAAATACTATACATTATTTTTATCTTATTTTGAAGTAAGGCCTGTATTCCCATTTCACCCTAACTTGACATCTATATCTATATCTACATCTCGGCAAAATATTGTAACGCTTTCAATTTTATTGTGATCTGCCAAACGACGCTACCTGAAAATTTTTCACAGAAATAGTGTTTTTTCTGTCCTTGCTACAAGACGTATTGTTAGAAAAAAATGTTATTCATAGATTATTTTTGTTTCATTTGTTTTCCCGAATCGGAAACCTTTACTAATTTATGGATAAATGCGGTACGATTATTTTGCCCAGATAGACTTTTGGCGAGCGGTTCAATGACCCACATTTGGGGACCTAAAAGATGTAGTACAATTTACCAATGCATTTTCAACCCATTCAAGTAAACGAGCGGTTCCAGAAGCCCTCAAATCAGATGACATAATGCTGGAATGTGCCCAACATTCTCCCAGGAGAGCACGAAACTGATTAACTCCGCTAGGGTTTTTTCGGAACATTTTTTCTCTACTGCCATTTTGAGCAGATAGTACAATCGAAACGAGGCCATCTTCTGCCGGAATACGACTCACGAGTGGTTACGGAAGAAATCTGCACCGAAGAGAGCTCCGATTGGGTTGGAACAGCCAAGCCTGCCATTGGAAAACCTATTCAACTTTCTAAATTACTCCAGCACAATAACATAACATTATACAATCTGTTTAGGACACAACCACAATAAAGTTAACTGAAAGAGTACGCAATAAAACATGAGAACGCATCAAATATTTATAATATGTAACTGTAGTTGTACAGAGAGTATAGTTGAATGAATTCGTTCATTAAATGCATTTTATTTATACTTAATATTTATCAACAATGGAAGGGTATATATATATATATATATATATATATATATATATATATATATATATATATATATATATATATATATATATATATATATATATATATATATATATATATATATATATATATATATATATATATATATATATATATATATATATATATATATATATATATATATATATATATATATATATATATATATATATATATATATATATATATATATATATATATATATATATATATATATATATATATATATATATATATATATATATATATATATATATATATATATATATATATATATATATATATATATATATATATATATATATATATATATATATATATATATATATATATATATATATATATATATATATATATATATATATATATATATATATATATATATATATATATATATATATATATATATATATATATATATATATATATATATATATATATATATATATATATATATATATATATATATATATATATATATATATATATATATATATATANCTAGCCTGTCCTTGTGGTGTAATGGTCAGCACGCGAGGCCCGGATAGCAAGAGATCCAGGTTCGATTCCTGGCGAGGACAGATAGTTTTTTATTTTCTGTTCCCTCTCATTAATTATTTATAATTTACGTGGGATAAATAAAACCACAAATAAAAATATTTAAAAGTTATTAATTTTAGTCAATAATAACTTACAATTACCAATTCTTAACTTTAAAAAAAACCTGGTGTGGCAAGTAAAGATTTGTGAGGTAGGTGCAAGTGCACATAATTACCACATGATGCGGCCAGAGATTTAAGGCTATCATTAGCTGAATGAGAGTAAAGTTAGCTAAGGAGAGAAGTGCAGAATGCTGTCGATGCCCACACAACTGACCCTTTCTTTTGGAGGGATCAAATTATACAAGATTCAGGGGTTGAGAAGTCGGAGGTAGAAGTCGTGGTAAAGCGAGACGAGAGGCTGTCGAAATGCCCACTTTGAGATTCCTCTTTCGACTGGGATTATCTGCGGGGAGGTAAGGCACTTGCGAAACCTTGCGGGACCTCCGATCGGAGGCGCTGTCGTGGCGAGGTTGTCAGTCACGCCTCGTATAATCTTCTTGCCCGAGTCACCACTGCCATACAGGTCCTGAGATTTACTCTCATGTAGAGAAACACCACCTGTTCTCAGCTGGGGACGGAGGAGGGGAGGATGATAGAGATTGCAGTCACGATGTAGGTGGAACGTTATTTCTTCCATTTGTAAATGAATCTGAGAACCGACCTACCTTCGACGCATGGTTTTTATTCTCTTCCAAAATAAGCGTTAAATGAACAAAATGACTAGGCTGTAAAGTCTAAAATAATACATTTTCACTAACTTCATTGTATTAATTAAAGTAAAATGCACGGTCACTCAGACTATATTTGTACATATATATATAGACGATGAAATGCAAAAACGTGACTAAGCAAAACAAAGTCCAGGGGCACGTAGCACACATAATACTAAAGTATTGAAGGATAATGCAATGGGAAACTTATGTCCATCTGATTTACGACCAAGAGTAATTCATTTATCTACATGTGAACCTCGCCATTCTCTGTTGCCTAACTTTGGTTGCACTTAGACAGCCGGGATCTCTTGTCTTTTACACGACGAGCTTCAAGTTCTAGCTGTGTTTAAAAAGTATGAAATACCTGAAATAAAGAACTGGCGGTATCGGCTAAATAATCCTGCCGGCAAATTTTTCGACATAAAAGTATGCAAATAAAAGATAAAAAATACGTATTGAATTACAGAATCCTAAAGACTTAAAGCCTTGTGCTGAGTCAAACTTCAAAATAAAAAAATTAATTCTATAGACCACTTGGATAGCAGAATATATTCATGCTATATTTAGAATAATATATATATATATANGCAGGGGTATATATATATATATATATATATAAGAGAGTCAGCCATCTAGGGAAATGAACGCCTTCCAGCTGCCATAAATGCTAGGGAGGACCAGTTATTCGTGGGAAAATCGAAGGGCAAAAACACAAATATGAAAATTTAATCACCTGCTTTTCGGACTTATTAGGAAGGTTTACGAGGCAAGGAAAGTTGATAGACAAATATTCATTAGCCATGTAGCTGTGATTTTTTCATAGCTTCACATAACGAACTTTACTAATATTTTAACACAAAATTTAGCCTTTTAACATGGGTGAAGAAAGCCGACTCATCACGGCTAGCTTTTATTTCAGGGATTAGAATATGCTTAATGCAAAGAAAATAAAGAGCTGGTGTACAATTTTCTTGTAATCAATTCAAGGAAAAATGTAAAAGATAACACTGGAATGAAAGAAATTAAACTGTTTCTGTCGAAAGAGGTTTCAAATTGGGTAACATAGTACGAGTGATCACTTCTACATGAGTGTGAATGAGTTTGTTACTATGAAGATGATTATGAAAACCGCCTCAGTTAAAAAAAAAAAAAAAAAATAATAAAAATATACTACACGGTAGCAAAGAACATATTTCAAATATATTTGGCTTATTATTTTCATGACACCATTTCAGAAATATATATCATCAAGGGTAGAAAAATAATACTACCAAATATCTTGCCCAAACAATAAAACAAAAGTGTTAGTTACCATAGAAACAATTGATTAAGATATCAAATTTAATAAGTATTGTTTAAATGGTTAATGAAAATGAGCAAATAGTTTCTATGCAACAACTGTAAGAATTGAAGAGAATATATGTGTATATATATATATATATATATATATGTATAGATATAAATCGGTCGCTAACCATTAAGTTGGATGCTAATGAAAAATGAATGATCAGTAGACATTATAGTATTAGTTTTGACCAAGTGAAAGCGTAAAGGCGAAAAGCTTAGGATGGACATGAATATAATAATAATATTAGTTGTAATATTGTGGAACAATTTTTAATATCGTTATTAATTTTAAATAATTAATGAGAGGGAACAGAAAATAAAAAACTATCTGTCCTCGCCAGGAATCGAACCTGGATCTCTTGCTATCCGGGCCTCGCGTGCTGACCATTACACCACAAGGACAGGCTAGTTATNATAAATATATATATATTTAATCTCTCTTATTATTTTGAAGAGGAAAGTACATACACTTTCATATATTACTTACTTAAATACACAAGTAAATAAATAAGTAAAATAGACAAAGCAGGTGAAAAACGGCACTTGGGATTTTTAAGTCTGGCGAAGCAGGTTCGAATTCAAATGATATATACAGGCTTTTTTCGAGACATACAAACCTTCCTAGAGCCTTAGATATAAGAGAACATAAAATAAGGATGGCTTTCCCTCTCGAAGACGAAAGTGGTTCCATAGAAAGTAAAGAATAAACGATAGCGTTAACAAAAGACTACAAACGTTCTCTTAGCTTCCTTAAAATTAACATCTTTATCAGTATATTGTGCAAGTTAAATGTCAATATCGTCACATAATATCCTCAATTCTATGGAAATTTCTTCTTATGGAATTAGAAAATACTATTTTAGCAGAAATAGTGAATATCGGTTTTTGTGGCAATCAAATCAAAGAATATGACAAATTATCTTCCAGGGCGAAGAACAAAACTCGAAGGAAATGATGTTTCACACTGTGTAGGGTAGGACCTTTATGGGTCAGGGTTCTGTTGTACGACAGATCGGACGGGAGAGGGATTGCATTGTCCCAAGAGAGACAGGAGCCGGCTGAAGAGTGCCAACAAAGTCTCTTGTCAAGTTTATGAGACGTGCCTACTCCGGCCTTGGTTGCAAACCGTTAGCTACATCCAGGAAGAGATCCCCCTGCCGCATCCCACTTTGATAATTGTCCTCTTTTGTGCGACATCCAACCTCCAGGTGAGGGAATCTCAACTACGCGGGTATTATGAAAGCCCGGGAAAACTAGTCTTGCTAAATGGCAGAGACTTCCGAGCAATCAATGTAAAAAGAAGAGGTTCTGGAAAATACCGATGAGATGTGGAAGGATTATACCATAATAATCACATAGAAACGGTCACGAGTTAAAAAAAAAAAACGCTAATTAAATAAATGTGGGAACTCACAATAAAAGTTTTACTTGGAGGTACAGTTTATGACGCACTACTTATATGTAATATGGCAAGCCAAGATCTTACATAACTCAGGCATACACATCTAGTATAATTACAGTAATTTAAAAAAAAAAAAGAAAAAAAAAGAGCTGAAACAAAAAGTAGTTTCCTGAGTTTCGAAATTAGTTTTCTGTATCACGGGAACATTATCCATTAGGCTATTAAGTACACAGAACAAATATGAAACCAGATTCCTTATAAAAGAAAATCAGCCTATATAAAGAGAATTACTTAATGACAAGAACATTTAATTTATGGCTGATATGACAAGAGCTCCTTCCTCTTACGTCTACTCGGAAATCTCCAAATCTGGCTGAGAGGATGTGGAAGAGCCGCTGTGACATTTAGTCCCACCCGGCGGGAACACAGCCTCCGTTTATGTAAGATGGCGCGCCCGTTGACCTTTGCCTGCACCCAGCCTTAACGCGCAGCCTAAACCTAGTCTCAGGGTAGCTAGCTGAGTGAGGCATTTCTTGCTCAGGTAAGGCAACGAATATCTTAAAGAAGGGCAGTCATAACAGCACAGATAAGACCTACAACTTCATAGGAGATCCAGGAAAAATTACAACTGGGTAATTAAACTGAGAAAAAAACAAACAATCGGACTAATGATAAAGATTGACAAAAGCAATGGGAAGACAATATAAAAGAGAGAGAAAAATGGCTTAGAGGCTGCAATATTATAAAAATTAAGTGATTATATTAAATTATGTAACTTAGCCTAAGGAAAATTACTGAACTTTCTAAATATGATAAATATCAAAAAGAAAAACAGATGAAGAGTTTTTTAACCGTAGGTATTATTAGATGATTTTAGTTGGCATTCGGTCAAGGTAGATCCAAAAAAATACAAATTTAAAAACAACCAAAAAAAAACAGTGTTTTTTTTTTAAAAAAAAACCTGCCGAGGTTTCGGCTTACATAGTAAGCCATCTTCAGTGCTATCATGAAGAGGAGAGGGGATGTCCTGTACCTAAGTTCACATTTCCATGACATCCAGTCCATAAAAAAAAATACGAAATTTCTAAATTATATTTTTCTTGATTAACCCTGAACCGGACTCTAGATCGCAAAAACATAAAAAGGAGAGGAAGACACTGAAGTCCCAAAGGATCACAACAGTGAGTGAGTCAGAGCTTGGTTCTAGAAACATAATTGGGCAATGTTCCCTCTATATAGACTTGACATAGATTAGGCAACTCGGCTCAGCCTCGAAACTTCTAACTAAAGCTTTCGCACCTCGCCGCGAAAGGTTAAATATCCAGTAACTGAGATTTACCTGGATATTTCCCAGAGCGTTTTCAAGGACAGGAAAAATAGATCATGTCAGAAAAATTTCCCAAAGAGTTAGAGAACAAGCGATCCTCACCACCATTATATGTTCTATCACAAGTATTCAAAATTTGAAAATATTTAATAAATGTTTTCTTTATATATCTGATATTTTGAAACCCTGAAAATAAGAAAACTATATTAGTATTGTTATGCTCAACCAGGCAAAAGTATTTTCATCTCAGTACTATTTCATTCAAAGTTACAAAATCGTGTATGTTTTCCAAAATTTAATAAAGAGTTTCAATACATAAATATGATGATATATGTTACAAGACATTTTATATACATTTGTAACTCTTTTTTTTTTTTTT
>KZ806967.1:888857-908994 GCA_000696205.2 Oncopeltus fasciatus | reverse complement strand
CCTTCTGTTTTCTTTTATTTACTACTAACTTGTTCGCGTCACTCAAAGACACTATAATTTTTTTCCCCTTAAACTATTTTCTTTTTCCTTAACGAAATATAAGAATAATTATTAAAAAAATAAATATTATAACTAATATACATTACCAATCAACTATAACTTGAACTGTAAACACTTACCTAAAAAAGAAGAAATATAAGATTATTCATCTCAAAAAATAGCAAATAAAAAAAAAAGAATACACAAACATATTGTAATGTAAGCAAATACATAGTACAATTACAGAATAAAAATATAAAACCCCAGCATATTACATATAATTCACTCAATGCCATGTAAGAGTAATATATTATTGCTGTAAAACGAATAGGAATGAGAACGAATAAAATTGTATTTATATCCCCGAAATGTCTATTTTTTCACTAAAGAAAAGTTATAAATTTAGTTAAATTAATTAGTTACCTTATCCTCTAAACAATTGTATTCTATTCATGTATAAAATAAAACATTACATGAATTTAAAAACAAATATAAGTAGCAGTCAAGTAATAAAATAAATTGTTAAAAGAATTTTCCGAGTGTTTCTTTGTAGTATCTGGTAACTTGGGTGTTTAAAAGACAAAAAATAAAATAAAAATAAATGAAATGTTTTTCCTAATGTTTTATAAAATACCAACATCTTTCAGCAAAATTAAAAATATAAATAAATAACATTTTGTTATTGTAGTATTTTTAATAAATGGTTACTATTTTTTTTCTGAAAGTTTCACCACCGGGAGTTTAAAACGTCATTTTCCCTTGGTTTGCGACTAAAAACCTTTTAATCTAAAATAAGAAAGTTGATTGTTATATAACCTTTCCATTAGTTTCAAGAAGGAAGAAAGAGATTTATATTTGTAAATTTTGTTTTCAAAGCCCATCTTATAATTTGGACAATTGCTTTTAGAACAGGAAAACGTAAAGTTTCTACTGCTACAAAAATAAATAGTCATTTAATACGAGTAGTGGCACACAAGTAAAGCAATAAATAAAAATATTAATGCATAAATATACGACAAAAAAATGTTAACAAGTAAAAATAAAATGAAAAGAACAATTCTGCTTCAAGTTTTGTAATACGCAATTTTTAATACTTATATAAAAAGCATAATGAGATCATTTATTAACTCTACCTTTTGGGTATTTTTAGAAATAACTAAAAAGGAAAACAGACATACCATGAAAAAAATAAGATCCTACTCCCCCAGAATTATTTATTTTTAGCTCAAACGTTTTCGGCAGTAATAAGCCATTTTAAAAAGCACTAAAATATTAAATTCGAGTTTATAAACAGTACATATTAAAAATATTCATTTTGTCTTAAGGCATTTAACTTTTAAAAATGGTTTTTTGTTTTCTAAAAACCTCATAATAATTTTTATAGTATTTTACAAACGTTTGTGTGTTTAAATTTGTGTGCGCGTGTTTTATTGTTNCTAGATTCCTTCAGAACTCACCAAAAGATAATGTATATGTATTTATGTGTATATGTATACACACACATATATATATATATACACATATATACATTTATATACCTATATTAATGAAATATAAAGACTGCATAAAGTAGTAGAAATAATACAACATAATAATATATATTTAAAAAAAAAGTCCTTCTCTTGGCAAGTATCTAGAAGAGCGACATAAGATGTACTACACACATTATTTATGCTTGTTAACTTACTGACGAAGCTGTTGTTTAGATTATGAGGAAACTGTATTCTTTAGTCGACCATAGAATAGGATAACGAATGGTTTTATACCTCCATCTAATAATATTAATGTAAGAGATAATTAACATTTAACATTAACACATGTTCTGAATGCATTTTCTCATTTGACTTAATACACTTATTCAGAAATTATAAGAACAATTTTACATACTGACATTATTTGCCCGATTAACCCTACATCATAGAATAGAATGTAACCCTTTCTCCTTGGAATACATGACAGTAACTTTCATTCTATAGGACGGACATTATAGAGTTATAAAAATAATATCCGTAATATCCTGAGGTAATGCCTTCGACGCTAAAACAACTTACTTAATGTTTTTCGTAAGAGATAAGAGAAATATCAATAATATTAAGAGAAACTGTCAAGAGAAAACGATTCACTATCAGAAAGCAACTTAGTCCATAATAATACTAAAATAAACAGTATATCATCTACAGAAAACTAAATACCATATGCTACTAAATTAGGAAGTGTTACTAAAGGCTTGTAGTGTTTACATATAATAAATAAGAAATCCATTCTAGATTCTGAGCAAAAAAGCAAGTACTAAGGTCAACGCTTCACTTCACGAAGAGACCTTGATTTTAGGTCATCTTTGAAGATGGAATAAAACAAAATATTATAAAATTGGAAAATATACTTTTTTTTTTTATTTAGTTGGCATCATGTATAAATATGAATAGTTGTAACTCAAGGGAAATGTCTTAAAATTTTAAAATCACCTTAAATGGCTTGGATTAGGCTCATCAGCTCCTATTTCCCTCAATTGGGAAGGGGTAATTTTTCGGTAATTGACTACTTTCAACTGGACGATTCATACGACGAATCAGGATAAAATAAGTTTACAAAAACAGGGAGAAAAGAGAATTACTGGAAAACGAGGTGATGCTACTTACCACATTTAATGTAAGTTTTGGTTTCCTCTCATATAAAAAATTTAATTTCTTGTTAACGTCATACATCCATTATTGTCTGATTTATTCATAATCTAAGCCCAGTACGTTTGATCTCTATCTGCTATCTATCAGGGAATAATGAACGCTAGTGATATCTAGTGGAGGAAGTTGGAAAGGCAAAGATTGCCCGGGCGACAGTAGTAACGAAGGTTGCCACAGATGGCAGCACGAAGCAAACCCATGCTGCTACACTCACTTTCATTTTAATTCATTTCATATAATATATTGAATAGACAAAATCATTATAATTAATAAAAAAAAATTAACTCAGAAATATCAAAATACTTCTACAGTACTAGATATACAGTTTGAAATATCTGAATATAAAGCACATGTTATTTTTATATATTTCTTAGATTTTCATGAAGTATTAACACAATATAAAATATTAAGCAACTTGATAAATAGTTATGGGAAGAGCGGTAAAAATTGTAATCAAATTTATAAAGAACGAGATGGGACACAAGAGTAACTTAAGGGGTTTATTAAAAAACGAGAGGAAGTAAGAATGAAATGATAAACGTTTAAACATAAGAGGAATCGACTGCTATATTTCATATATTTGTTAAACTACATGAATTAAAAAATTTTATTGATAACTCATTAAACTATTTTGAATACTTATTATAGAAAGAGAAGTAAATAAATTTTATTGAAACATTTTATTTTTATCATACATTTAATCGATAAGAATTAACAGATTTTACTGAAAACATTTCCAATTCTATACGCCCACTTCAGAGTCTATAAAAATTGCTTTCGATTTTTCGTTACAAGATTATGATCTAATTCTTTATTGTCGATTTTTCTCATTTTGTTATTCTACGGTTTCTGTGTTGCTCACAGCACTCAATCACGTATATTAGAAACTTAAAGTGGTTTGCTCCATTCGTCTGTTGTTTTACAATGCAAAGTTTTGTTTCCAACGTTTTGTATAGCAATAATGAAAATACCCTTTAAAACTAAAACTTAAGTTAAGCAATTCTCTTAAATATAAATTAAATCATATCTACTATTATTTTTAAAAAATGGATTTCAACTCTAGCGGCAAATTCCAGAACCTACCAAAATAGTTGCGAATGGTCCATAGGTCCAATACTGACCGTTTGGTTGACAGGCCGTTATAAAAAAAAAAAAAAAAAAAAAAAAAAAAAAAGTTGCGAATAGTCCGAAAGTTCTAGAACAAACATGGAATTTTTATAAATGATTCATAATAACACGTGACTTTCGAGAAAAATCTGGAATCTATCCGAATGTTGAAGGCTATTTATAAACATTCCATACAATCCTAGGCTCTTTCTAGATCAATCTATGATGTTCAGGAATGCTCTCAAATATTTGAGAATACACTTAAGTGCTCCAGACATACTTAAAGGGCGAAAGATCCAAAGATTCTAAAAAAAAAAAAAAAATTCGTCATGGATGGGGAGACAGAGGGTAACCACCCTATATTGGAACTCGCGTTTGAGTTTAACGGGGGGGAAAATACAACGCTGAATACAAAAGAAAATACCACGCAGGAAATAACCATAATTCTAGTGAGTAGCATTCCCACAGTCCAGATGACTTTAACTAATCACACATTGAACCAAACATCAGTTAAATCATTATGGGATTACAAAAATATTCAAATTCTGTAAGGTCATCTTAGTTATTCAATATGCGACCAGAAATTCAGATATTTCTGATTGGGCCACAAATGTATTTATTAGAAGTTTGCGTTTTCATGAAGAAAGAAATTCAAATTGAAGTCATAACAGTAATAAGTAGAGGAAAACTAAATAAAAACACATAAAAGTATATTATTGATTTGTAAAAATTATAATAACAGAGGTTCTGCATACAGAACTCATAAATTCACCATACAAACAATTTCAAAATTATTTAAATTCTAATTTTTCAATCACAATTCAAATTAATATTTTTTTAAAGTGTGAATTCGACAAAAGCATCTCTAAAATAAACATAATTGCCTGTCTAAAGTGAGGGAATCTAAAAATAAAAAAATCTGTATTAAACGTCTGGGGTATATGAAGGAACCTAAGCTATTCCATTTCTTTTTAAGCAGCAAATCACAAGTAACTATATACTAACCAAGCAAAAACATGACACTTAAATATATANGGAGAGTGAGAGAGAGAGAGAGAGAGAGAGAGAGAGAGTGAGAGAGTGAGAGAGAGAGAAAGACTTGAAGCCTGAATCCACAGCTCAGTCGTGTGTAGCCGAAGGAGATATAGCGAGAGGGCTTGGCAGAAGGACACGCAAACAAACCCACACACACACACACACAAGTAGATTGAAGTCCTGTGGAAGAAGGACCTTTATTTACCGGCTCGTTAGCGGCTAATAAGGGGTGAGGAAATTAAATAAGGGTCTCTCCGTTCTCAGCTCGCTCTCACCCCCCACTCCTTACACATAAATCTGGAGTGGGAGGCTCCCTCTACTCCTCGGTCTGCCTCTTCCCTCCGGAGGGTCCAGTACTTTGTCTTCGGACACACTGCCTTCTCTTGCGGATAATTCATTTCCTTGTTTTGCATAAATAAAATATACACAACAATGCCAAGCCACAAGCGTAAAAGGGACGTCGAGTTTACTTTGAGCTGGCTGCGCCAACAATACTCTTGCCGGGCGGTGGAGAGAATTCAGATACATTATATTTGTTTATAATTGTATTGTGCATTGATATACAGTACAATTTTATAGCCGTGGGTATGAAAAAGAATGACCACTCTTTCAATCTAAAGATGACAATTCACCTAGTGGAGTAAACCTCTACAAAAAAAAACCCCTCAGATCAACTAAGATTTAAGTACACACACACACACTATATATATATATATATATATATAACCAGAATAAAGATTCGACGTAACACGGTCATCCACAGATATTCTCCATCTAATATACAATTTGAAGCTACTCACATGTTGTGTGGTCGTTACCAAAAGGTGTGTCAAGCACTACTCAGTAAAAATTAAAAATTTTCTTTTCTTTACAAGATATGTATTTTACGCATTTCTATTAATTCCTCATTGTAATATAATTATTTGATTTCATTATTTAGCTGTACCCAGTTGGAATACTCAGATAATTTTGAGGTCCAAAGTTTTATAATGAAGAAAATTTTTTTTGTTCCCCTCTTGCACAGACTTAATGTTTTAGCGAGTGTGTATTCCTTATTAAAACCGAGACATATGATATCTATATATGCTGTAGTGCTCTGACTATGGCTGTAGAATAACAGATACATCAGTATCACTTGATAATGACTGGTATCTGTGACTCGTATATTGCGACACACCGGAGGAGCTTGATTACGGGCAGAGGGTATTTAACTTTAACCCCTGTTATCAGTGGCCGGTACCACCCTTGTTTTTATCTCTCCCTTACCTGAATCATCCGTTCGACGGGGGATTACGGATCGGGAATTCGTCAGGGGGTTTATCCCGTTCGGCCCTCACATGTGCCCTTATCAGTGGCAATTCTTCTCTTTCTCTATCGGAAGGTAGTAGAGGAGTAATTACCTGGCTAATTGGAACATGATTTGTTCCGTCCATTAAGAGTCGTTATCGAAACTCGTTTTGATAGCTTCGTTTCATGAAGGGTGTTCGCTTAAAACTAGAACCATTCATGAAAACCGTTCTGATACCCATTCATAATTAGCCTTCTGATAAGATAGTTTATCAATTGGTAATACTATTAGTAATTAAATGACAGTCTTGTAAACAATACTTTACTCGTGTTAATAGTTACTAATTGTAATTTGATTATTATTGACAAAATTACGACCTGCTTTTGTGTACAAACTATTCAAATCTTTTAATTTTTTGATAATAATATTAGTTTAATCTTTTAATTTAAGCATATCTCACTATTAACTTAAAAGCAACTACTTCATCTTTGTTGAGAATACTTATCTCAGGAGAAGTCTGTTTTCCAGTTGCAAGAACTGTTGACCGAATTTTACTCTTATTAATCAGTTTTCTTAATAATTAGCATATTTTAAGAATTAGTGGTCCCGTCTAATTATTGACATTTTTAAATATCTTTCCTAATATGCATTTTTTTTAAATTTTATACAAACTTATATTTAGATTTTATCGTTACTTTATTAAGATATTAAGATTTTAAATTTATACGTACATACATATATATTATATATTCAATCAATGAAGCTATCTCCTATGCTCCTCTAAGTTTCAGGATTATAAAAACATACTCCAAAGCTATACTTCTAAGCTCATAAATAGAGGGTTAGAAGAACGATAAAACAAGTTTTCTACTTGTTCTTCTGAGTCAAAAGCCTTAGTCAACAATGAATTCATTATTACCATTAAAATTAAGAAAATGATTTTGTGAAATTATGAATGTGTTACTTGTACCTATTTTGTATACCAGTTTAAAATAAAATGTGTCAGTTCATAAAAGCTGAAGTCAGACAGGGATAAGAGAAGAGTAAGAGAAGGACTGAATTTTGAATGACAACATTAATGTAAGAATCAGGTTAAAAACAAAGGAATCATCTTTGTATGCAAAATACCGCATTCTAATTATTTCTGTCTTGCAATAATTAAGTTGAAAAAATTAAATTGAAAGGAATATTGATTCAATACCTCAAACAAAATGTTTAATTTAATCAAAGAAAAATTGTACAGTTAAATATATATATCAACAAAAGGATATTCTTCTATTTGGCATTAATAAAACCGATATAGTAGGCACAAATAAAAATATATATTTAACCTTCGCCCGAAAAAGTATAATAGCTTTAAACAGCAATACAATTCAGTCATGCGGGTAGAGTATTACGAAGAGCTGCTAGGCTCAATTCCAGAATTAATTCTGAGCCTACACCCAGCTATAGGTTGAGGGCCCCTGATTAATAATGAAAACCAGAAAACTATTCTAAAATAGTATATTTTTAAAAGTAATTGAAAATCATAATAAATTGCAGTTTTTAAAGAATGAAAAAATATAGACAGAATATCAATTTAACATTACATAAAAATGACAAAAACAACAAGATTACAGAATCGACTTTACGAAATTCACTCAATGAGACGTGTCTTGAAACGTATAAACTGAAAAAGAATATGAAAAATAAGAGCTTTATAAACACTTACTGCAAATGCATTAGGCTTAACCACAAACAAACTTTTCTAGAGGATTATAATTTAAAAACAAAAATCATAACGCTTCCTATCTCGAAAATTTTGATGTCTAATGTTATATGACGTATAATCTAAAAATTAGAGCTTGAGTGTCTTTATATTGACTTTATAGAATTAATGAAAACCAATAAAAATATTTTAAAAATGAAAGAAAAATGACTAAGTAAAATTGCGTTTACTAATTCAACGCAAGCTGGTTTTTTTTAGGCTACATTTAAGATATGTAAAACCATGAAGGTATATTATAAAAAAAAAAGTTAACTTTTGTCTCCAACAATTATANTGTTATAAGTTATTTTTGAAATTTATATTTCATTCTATTAACATTATAATAAAATGATAAAAAACAGCAAAAAAAAACAAAAACACTTATATAGACAGGTATTTATGAATATATTTTTAGGTGTTGGGCGAGGCCACTTATTTTAACATATTGACACCACATTTGGTATTAGGCTTTTCATTGTAAGCTCATCAAATAATTACTTTATTGCTCAAATAAATTTAGGGAAGGGTTGGAGAGAAAGTTTAGAGGAAAATTTTACAATTTGCAATTTACAATTGCAATATCTTTGTTGTTAGTTGTGTTGTGAAAAAGTTTATGAGGCATAATATATGTCATATGTAATTTTCTGTTGTTTATGTTCCACAATATTTTCACGCAACTCGATTATTAAGGAAGATATTTACGAACATAAATAAGATGGATTAGTGCTTCACCCACTCTTTCTTCCTGGCAGTCTAGATCATTTGTAAATGGACATAACTCTTACAGTCATTGTTCTCTCTGATTTGTAAATTAAATTTTCACTTTCAATCTTACTCATATTTATATTTAATGTTACATGACAACTCTAAGAAGATTTCAGAGTGACTCACTTATTACAATTTTTTTTTTCGATAAATAACAAAAAACCTTTTTAGTACAGTGTTAAAAGATTGAGTTTTATTGCAATCAATTAAGTATTTATGAAAATATTGACCGAAAACTTTTTTAGTGAGTCATATTAGTTTAGATATTGTCCTATCTAAGTAGTTCACTCAAGATTACTATCCCGTATTAAATTATTTATATTATATTTTGACTTACTTAATTGTAATTTTTTTAAAAATGAAACTTTATTAGAAATTACATTCTACACATTTTATGCAACTTTCAATGTGCTGGTTAATATTTAATATATAAGGTGGTATAAAAAAAAATATTTAAAAAAAATACACATGAAATTAAAAAAACAAACAGTAATACATAAATATTTAGCTGCCCAATGACAATACTCCTAAGTCGCTATTCCCTCTCTACTCTCTGTAATTATAAAATAAGAATTCTAACACGAAATATTGGGTGTTTGAGGCAGACTGAAAGGAATGGACAAGGGGAGCATAGCTCGCATGGGACACCCCCCACTCTTCTCTACTTTTATACTATTGAGTTTGAACCCTCTTGACTTATTAAAATGATAATAAGTATTCATAATATAATAATATAAAACTGTTTGTACTAATCCAAAGCTGGTATTAAAATGTCTGACAAATGTCAAACTTCGGTCCACGTTTCAAACAATAGATAAATATTTGTAATGCAAATTTATTTTGTGAAAATGCAAAGAATCGAAGGAAAAACGCAGAGCATATGAAATCTCGGGCAGTGAATATGAAGATTAATGCTCGCGAAGGGTCGGCGGCCGGTATCATTTCCATCCCTTATCGCGAGATCATGTTAAATTCAGGGGCGGAACCTCGGCACCCGCAAACTATACCCCTCCAATCCTATGAATAACCAACCGTATTCTTCTCCCCTCCTACCCCATTTCTGTAGCTTCCCTTATTTATTTTTCCCTTTTTCTCGGGGTTCGGATGTGGATCTGCCGGCTGTTCTGCTTATTCAACCCCAGTCCCATCCGTCTGTCTTGTCTGAACGGCTCACACTTCCGAACAGCTCTATAAAAATTAAATGAAACTTGGAAAGAATGGGCGTTTTAGTGGTTTACATGGGAATGTTTTGATGCCTTATCTTTGTCTGGCGTATTCGGAAAGGTATATTGTTTGTTTTAACATTTATAAATCATATATTATTATCAATGGCATAAGATATATTACATATAACACATCACGGGATTATATCAGCAAGGAATGAAGGTTTTATTTATATTTTTAAGTATTCCTTTTTATTAAAAATAATTTATTTAGATATATGTTAAGGCACAACTACTCAGTGGGGCAGAAGAGTGTATTTCCAATCACTAATATATATCACTCTTATAATATCGACTCATCTAATAGGTTAGAATAGGTAGGTAGGATCGGGTTTAGGGGCGACCCACCCTTAGATTACAGTTAGAGTGATATATAAAGCTAGAATTAGCACTAATTTTCAGCGCAAGTTTAATAAGTCTCCAACTTTAATGGCCTGTAACTTGGTCAAATCAAGAATATAAAAGTCACTCATGAAGGAGCTGAGTAAGTTTAGGGAATTATTCAATATTTTAGTTGAATATTCGCTTTTAAACTTTTCAATTTCTGTGCATTAGTAGATTTCATCTTTTTCCAATAAATATAAATTGCTCCATACATACTTATATTGCTCTAAATTAAATATTTAGCCCGCTTCACCAAAAAGATTCATCCATTTGATTTACTGGATAATTCAAGTAATCCCCACTCCTATTCGTCCGATTACGCACAAAAACGAACTTAGCCTTTAATTTTAAATTTAATAATTATATTCCAAAAAAAAAAACTTATTACAGAATCTAAGCCATAAAATTAAATTTTACGGTACAGACAAAACCTAAATCCTAATAGAAGAATTTCTATGTATAAATAATAATTATTTCTTTGTCTATAAACTAATATTTGTTTATTTGCATTACATTTAACAAGAATATTACTACCTTTGTTTTGAAAAAAGTGGTTCTACGTGTAGTTTACATTTCAGGCAGTACTTATTTGCTATTGGTCAAATTTAGCTCAATATCGAATTCTGTTTTTCAACTTAAAAGCTGCGTCTTCCTGAATTTAATCAGAACAAAACGGAAACTGTACTTTAGAGCGTTTGCACACACACACGCGCACACACTAAATTTTATTAATACTAAGTAGATGTATTTTAGTAGGGGTTCGGTCAAGGTAGATCCAAAGAGTACAATTTTTAAAAAAAATGTGTATTTTTAAAAATTATCTTCCAACGTTTCGGCTTACATTGTAAGGCTTCTTCAGTGCTACCATGAAGGTGTGCGGGGACGTCGTGCCACCAGAATCCTATATCCATATCACGCCTTCACGTTAGCCCTGAAAAAGACTAACAATTTAATGAAAAACGTCGGCAGATAATAAAAAAATACACATTTTCTATTGCATTTTTTGGATTAACATTAACCGAACACCTATTAATAAACTCTNAATTAGTAGATAATTATTATTTATTGTAATTTTAATCGATATAGTATTTCAATAAAATTTATGTGTGTGTTTATTTATATATTTTTGGCTAACATAGATCGTGATAAATACTGAACTTAAATTTTAAAAAATAAACTAACTTTAAAAATCTATAAACTTAGCAATTTTACCATTATTATAATTATTCCAAATTATTATTGCAAAACTATTTATGTTATATAATAAAGGTAAACAATACGAAATTCTAGACCGAGAGAAAGTAAAATAGTAGGAAATTATCATTGTTCAGTAAAGTAACACATTTAGACGAAAACAATTTTTAAACCAACAATGCCGCCTGACATGCTGGTATAGTGTCTGAAGGCGTAAGTAATAGACTTAAATTATTTCGAAAACGCACTGGAATGAACAAAAATTACATTTCAAATGTCATAAGACATTAAACGATTAACTGATTCCTTTAATAAATACTATATTAATATCTACTATATAAACAAATACATGAATGCACAGATTCCTTTAAATGAACGTAAAAAATAAGTGCAGGAAAAAATATAATAATTTATTGATATCATAATTCGGAATGATCGATAATGTTTGCTCTGCACGAAAGAGGTTAGAGAATAAACTCAAAATGCTGCTTTCCGAGAAAAATGAATAGAAATGGACTCAATTGCGACGTCACTTACACATTATTAGGTAGTCATTCCCCAACTGTAAATCACTTGCGCTTCAGATTATTGAAATAAATAAATTTCGAAAAACAGGAATAGTTGCATTTAATTGAATAAGAGGCCAAATACTATCTTTTTTTATTTTATTTTATTTTTTTTTAATTATAAATANGATTACAGCTCACGGCGGAAATTTTCGGATTCAATTTGCCTTTTCATGTAGAACATCTAATTTTCATCATATGATTTTGATGTTTTTTTGGATTTTTTTAGTCGATTAATGTAGTAAATTTTCCATAAAGAAAACAAACTTAAGGTAATAATGATTTGAAAACAACATAAAGTTTACATTCCTCAATTTTAATACATTTTTTCAAAAACTCTTCTACTCGTTTGGTATTTACCGATTTAAAATTACCTGAAGTGAGTGGTATTTTATAAAGAGGCAGTTTATTAATATTTGTTATAGTCAGTGAATGTGTATGTTGATTATCCGGATTGTTGTTACGTTATTGTAGCCCAGCATTGGCTGATTTCTGACTGGATTATTGGTTCGTTCTTGTAGCACACTATTGGCTGATTTATGACCGGATTATTGGTTCGTTATTGTAGCCCAGCATTGGCTGATTTTTGACTAGATTATTGGTTCGTTATTGTAGCACAACATTAGCTGATTTCTAACCGGATTATTAGTTCTTTATTGTAGACCAGCATTGGCTGATTTCTGACAGGATTATTGGTTCTTTATTGTAGCCCAGCATTGACTGATTTCTGACCGGGTTTTTGGTTCGTTATTGTAGCACAACATTAGCTGATTTCTAACCGGATTATTAGTTCTTTATTGTAGCCCAGCATTGACTGATTTCTGACAGGATTATTAGTTCGTCATTGTAGCACAACATTAACTGATTTCTAACCGGATTATTAGTTCGTTATTGTAGCACAGCATTGGCTGATTTCTGACCGGATTATTGGTTCGTTATTGTAGCCCAGCATTGGCTAATTTTTAACCAGATTATTGGTTCGTTATTGTAGCACAACATTAGATGATTTCTGACCGGATTATTAGTTCGTTATTGTAGCACAACATTGGCTGATTTCTGACGGGGCCAGTTAAAGTCCAGAAACTCCAGACTTGGATTAGAGCTGCTTCCCGATATTGACCAAGGACCTGGAGAAAGAGCCTTTCAAGAACAGCGATTACAATTTCCTCTCGTATAATTAGCCTTAGCCAGCTGAGGGATGTTTGCCCGTCAGCTTTCAGCACGCACCTTGCCGCCCTGTTCGATATCGACCTACCTTCTGGAGTGTCTGGACTACTCTCAGATCTTTCTTCTGATAGCAAGAAGCCTATTTCAGATCGGAAACTGCCCATTGCGCTTTCCGCCAATGAAAATAATTTCTGTCTAGCTAAATAACTATGACGAAAACCATGTTGGACGTGAGTGTTGGTCACAGGAGTAAGTAAATCTGAAGTTCCGATAGTTTTGGAATATTTAATTCCTTCTTCAGGACCTTTATCTATACTTTCTCTCCATTGCAATATAAAATGAAAGATATTAAACGTATTCAGTTCATCGTGGATTCGGAGAGGATGTGGGATGTCGACATCTCTAATATGGACTGAAGATCTTCATTTTAAATTGCCAAGAGGAGGGAGAATTACAAAGGCCTTCAAAAAGGAATAAAATATTCCGAAGCTGCTAGCATTTTAATCTAGATATTTTACTACTGTGACTAACACCCACATCCTATATCCTCTATGATAAACACGGTCATCTTGAATATGTTAAACCACATTTTTTCATTCAAACCTTCAAGTTTTTATCAAATATTGCACATAAATTTTTATTTCGACTATAATTTACTATTTCTATGTGTACAATATAAGCGTATTTTGTTGTTCTTGGCAGTCAATTTTATTTCTCAGGTATTTGACGAGGAAAATGCAACAATTTTTGAAATTATATAATTCTTATGCTCATCGTGCATAAAATTATATAAATATATATATACATTACATCTACATTAAATTAAAAATCTAATCCAAGAATAGATATAGAATATCAGAATTCATTATTTAATAGAATTTCGTATGCAAATAAATATTCATACTCTTATATTCAATAAATTAATTTTTTCGAATTAAAAAAATGTAGATTACTAATATTACTTTTTTGGAAAATAAATTCCTTAGCTGCGGGTTCA
The DNA here is from genome assembly GCA_000696205.2 of Oncopeltus fasciatus. NCBI lineage: Eukaryota > Metazoa > Arthropoda > Insecta > Hemiptera > Lygaeidae > Oncopeltus > Oncopeltus fasciatus. Next base: position 894,801 of record KZ806967.1, on the reverse strand, counting down.
AATGCCGTTTAGGGCAATCATTTATTTATAAATAAAAGCTTGTCCGGCTTAACGGCTGTTTAGAATGGGGTGGCAACCTATAGATAGCCTCTCCCTCCATTACCTAAGTTGTTGAAAGGGAGGCTAGCACTAAAAAAAAATTTTTTTTCATATTACAAGTAAATTATTTCTTCTGGTGCGTTTGCTTCGGGATATTTAAAAAAAACATAAATCTTTATTTATTACAGTCTGTCACCTAACATATTGTAATTTGATGACGGATACAATAAATAAAACGGGAATTAAAAATTTTTTTTATCGGTTTCTTATAATGTATTTATCAAAATTTAATTTATTCTTTGTTTGACTATGCAAAGACTATCTACATAAATGCTCTAAGATGATTTTAGTTGGGGTTCGGTCAAGGTAGATCCAAAAAACACAAATTTAAAATGACTGAGTCATGGAAATGTGAACTTAGGGACAGGATGTCCTCTCTCATCTTCATGATAGCCCTGAAGATGGCTTACAATGTAAGCCGAAACGTTGGCAGATAAACCTTTATTAAAAAATAAATTTTTTAAATTTGTGTTTTTTGGATCTACCTTGACTGAACCCCAACTAAAATCATCTTAGAATAATATCTACGGTCAACAAACTCTCCTTTTGTATCTACATAAATGTTTCAACAAGGCCAAAATGTAATTAAATATATAAAAATAATTTCAACATATTAATATGTATATTAAACATATATCTAATGCTAGGCCGAGACTTAAGTTTCCTCGAGTATTTCAGGTATGAATCTATTATTGACTTCCTTAATATCCTACTAAACGGGCATTGAGTTAGAGGCGTTCGCCTTGGAAGGGGACAGAGCATTGATAACTGCCAAGAAGGATGGGGGAAGGTATTGATATCAGTTTTGGTGATAAGGAGCTCCGGCGATAGGCGATATTAATCGATCTCTCTGAGGCGGAAGACAGTGAGCTAGCCCCCCCCTCCACCTCGAATTCCGACGACACGTAATGGCCTTAATTATAATACACGTCATTAGTTATGAATAGTTCGGATGATCGAATCTCGCTGTGGTGCGGTGGGAGAGGGGGTGCTTCATTACCGCCACCCTCCGCGAGGAAGGGTAGGTCTCGCCTTATCATGTAATTTCCCGGGCTATGAATTATCACCTCGAGCCGAGATAAAAATAAATGGATGAAAATTTCTATACGCCTGAATGAAGCTTTCTGTATAACTTTATGACGGAATTGTGTAATAAATGTTACATTTTGTTTATTAAATAATGTCTACCTTTCTAATTTTTACTTTATTATAATTGAAGTATACTAATGATTGGCGTTAATGATCGCTATGGTTGACAAGCCAAGAAGAAAAAAAAATTATAAATAGACTTTCTCTTATTTGATGAATTTTTGTATTTAAATGTTTTAAAAAAATATAACAATAATAATAGTGTTCTTTAAAATAAAAATGAAACTTGAGTTCATGCATATAATTATAATTTAAAAATTTAATATAAATATATAAATTAGTACAAATGCTTTACATAGTATAAATTATCTTATATGGATACTGTATTAGTTGTGGTATTTAAACCCACATTAATTTTATAGAATAAATGCAAGGGAATAGAATTACCACCGAGGCTAGCCATATAATTCCTTCTACTTCCCGCACTCGTCTTATGTTCGAGGGAGCTGACAATGTCAACATGCTGATATAATAAATATAATATAATAATATAAATATAATCAATTCCCTTGCATTTATTGTATAAAATATAATGTTGGGTTAAATGCCACAACTAATATCAGTTTAAAAAAAAAAAAAAGAAGTATAAGAAAAAAAACGAGTCTTATAAATAGCTGACAATGTTAGCTCCTTCGAGCATAAGACGATATATTCGTCTTACTTGAGGGTTTAGACTCCCAGTAGAGTGCGGGAAATAGGCTAGTCTCGGTGGTGCAATGGATGTCATGCCCACCCGGCAAGCAGGAGACCCGGGTTCGAGTCCTGGCTGAGGTAGTTCGATTTTTTTATTCTATTCTGTTGCATTTATTGTATTATCTTATATATTTTTAGATATACATTAATATGTATTTAATATACATATGTTACATTATTCAAAAGCATTTTGACGATTTTATAGACCTTTTAGGATTGTTTTCTTAATACTATAAAAGATACTACTACTCTCATTTGAAGGGGAAAAAAAAATAGAAATAACTAGTTAATGAAAGCGGAAGTTTAGCTGATTTATTTGGAAAGAAATAAGTAAGTTCTGACAGTAGTTCCCGTATTTCGCTAGATTTCTTTCAGTTCATGCAGAACTGAAGAACAACCAAAAATACCTGCCCAAATTACATTCAGGAAGTCCGTTAATGGAGAATTACGGAAGCAGGATGAAGAGCAGACAAGGAAGGGTTGGGCCGGACCGAGTGAGCCCGAAGGACTGACAAGTAAATCCGGTTTAGCCTACTCAGTGAGCAGCAGGGGCGAGCTAAGTCAGGCGGTCCTTATCGGCCCCCTTCCGCCGCATTGCCTCCACTCACTCCTAATCTCCCAGGCCCTTTCACCATCCCTCCAAGGTGTTACCACACTGACTGTTCTTATCATTTTTATATGCCTTGTCGCACCTGTTTTGTACAGCCACTGGTGCACACTGCACAATGAACATTTGTGCCTCGAAATCTTAGGTGTAACCCAAATGGAGAGTTTTTGACTGTAGATATTATTAGCAGATGTTTTATTTGTTGGGGATGCAGGCAAGCTCGATCTAAAGAAATACAATTTAAAAAAAAATACATTTTTTAAATTGTATTTTTTGGATCTCCCTTGACCGAACCCCCAACAAATAAAACATCTTCTTAGGTGTAACTGTCCCCGCTACCTGGCATACCCAACGGACTGACCATATAAGGGGCTCACTCAATACAGGGCAAATAGTACTGTAACATTTGACAGCGTACGTAGACAACCCGAAGAAATCAGACTTCTAAAACCCTTTAGATAACCCTATCACTACCAATGAATATAGAACTATCATACCTTTTATTATCCGTCTTCATTGGTTTCTGCAAACCATCTTCTGTCGGTGAGCGCTTTTGGACATTCGGCTACGAAGATGGACAATGTCCGAAAGCGCTTGACAACAGATGATGGTTTGCAGAAACCAATGAAGACGGATAATAGAAGGTATGATAAATCAGACTTCTGTTGAAGGCGCTGGAAGGGTTATACACTCAATTATGGAACTAATCCCTTCAATTATACATTTTAAATAATATAAATAACATTTTAATATTATAATTGGTTTAATAAATTAACAAGTGCAATGTTATATAATAATATGTGCAATCTATAAGTACATTTTGAATCGGATGGTGTGCCATTGAGTAAGTTGGCTCCATATCTTTGGTAGGCTTTACATATTATAAAACTGCTCTCAAGAATTTAAGGAGACAATATCTATAATAAAATTTAAAGACGCTCAAACATAATAAAATACTGAAGGAAAAAATTGTCAGTAAACCCAATGCTGACCGAAGGAATGAAGAGAGGAGCTGTCGGTGTGGTACCGTTCTGTTGCCCTTCTCCACCCTATCGATTGTGCTGTCATCTGTTGGATCTGGACAGCAACCTCGTGCTGCCAACTTCTTCGAGGGCCAAGAGGCACAGCGGCTAAAGGCCACAGATCGGATTTCCACCAGAAGCACGGATAATAACTAAGCTCATTGGAAACATACTTCGAATGTACTCAGGTAAAAATATATTTAAATCTTGTAACCTGGATATTAATGGTAAGATTATTAAAGAGGATTCTACGCTGTTGAGAAGAGAAGAGTACACCATTCATACTAATATTCTGATAAATATCTCTCTTAATTTTTTTTTATTGTAAAATATTTTTAGAAAATAATTTTACAACCTTGTTTTTCTCCTAAATAAAATGTGTGAAACAAGTTGAATCTTTTAAAAATTCGCATCATGTTAACAGCGCGTAATGCTAGTTTACATACACTACATACATTTTTTAAAGAAAATAAATGAAATAAAGGAATAAAAGGCACTTAGGATATTTTAAATAGTGATGTTGGTAATCATAATAAGATTTATGTTCAAATGTTTTTGACTGTAGAGATTATTAGTGGAGAATCTGTTGGGGTTCGGTTAAGGTTGATCCAATAAAATAAAAAAATATTATAATATATACTATGGAAGAATAGTATCTGCCCAAGTTTCGGCTTACATTGTAAATTATCTTTAGGTCAATCATGAAGACGAGAGTGGACATATTGCCTCCTGGATGGTGACGTCTTGTCCTCTCTCATCTTGACACCCTGAAGATGGCTTATAATGTAAACCGAAACGTCTGCAGATAATATTAAAAAACACACGTTTTAAAATTGTATTTCTTGGATCAACCATGACCGAATCCCAACAAAAATTCTCAACAAATAAATAAGATTTAATAAGATGTTCACTTAGGCTTCCACGGTCGTCAGACATATTTCCCAATACTTCTTCCGGGTCCAACAGTGTCTTGGAGTTTTTAGGTGCCAAGCTTTCGAACATCGTGTGATGGCTTCTTCAGGGCTGAATGGAGAATGAGCATTCAGTAGGCTTCCACGGTTCTCAGACATATTTCCCAATAATTCTTCCGGGTTCAACCGTGTCTTGAAGTTTTTAGGTGCGAAAGCTTGGCACCTAAAAACTCCAAGACACGGTTGAACCCGGAAGAAGTATTGGTAAAAAGAGTTAATAATCTTTATTGTTTTTATGTAGATATTATATTTAAATAAAAAAAGAAGATAAGTTTTTGAATTGTATTTGAGATGTAGGAATGCTGAAACTATGCAAAATAAGAAGATTTACCATAATTCAGTACTTTTTTTATATCTATCGCATTGTACAATTTTTTTAATAGCTAACATTATGTGAAAATATTAATTATCTTGTAGATATCTTGATGTCTGTGTATGGAATCCGGGAAAATGAACACTCTTGTAAAATTCTATGGGGATGACTGGCCATTCTGCAGGAAGGTGAAGGGGCCAGTTGAAGGGCGTTGTGCCGCGTGAAAGGGCCGCTAGGGGCGCTGTCAGGCGGAAGAGCCGATAAAACTGTGCGAGAGAGAGCCGGCGGACACAAAGCTCGGAATGCGACCGGCGCGTTAATTACGCCTCGAGAGGGGCAGGGGGTTGTCCGCACTATCAAACGGGGCCACTCCACGCTACTTCACGGCCGTCGGCCACTCTCGGCTGGAGTCCACGTAACGTTCTGGTAATACAACCTGGCGCCGACCGGTGCTAGAGAACGGGAAGCTGACGCTGTCATGAGGGAGTGGTGGATGTGACCAACCACCAGAGAAGGATATACGTGTGTGTGCATGTGCAAGTGCAATGGACAGCTGAATTGGAAGCCTCGCATCCTTCTTATATATGCAGGACTTGTTATTCAATATGTCCAGAAGTGCTTTCCATATAACCTATCGGACTAAGGAATCATAACAGTGCTAACAAAGTAAACACCTATCATAACCATGTGAAAATAACTACATAAATTTACCAGTTTTAGCTCGTATAGGGAATTCCGCAATAAACATTCCTCTATTGAAACAAAAAAATTCAGAGAATATATATCATCGACTTAAATATCGAGTATTAACCAATTTTCATAAGGAAAACTTGGCTTCTGTGGATTCCGTTTCTCGGTTTTAATTGGGCAACAAAGGGTGATATTTCCAGCTACATGGTATAAGTAAAATCCCCGACTTATATGTAGAATACACACATATACTATATATATGTATGTATGTATGTAATAAAATAATTAGTTCTAATTTATTTCAATTTTACAAGATTTTAGTAAAATAAGACGTGTAATTTTAATATTAATGGATCTTTCAAAACAATGTTAATATTATATATATATATATAGTGCTACC
>KZ806967.1:812149-870691 GCA_000696205.2 Oncopeltus fasciatus | reverse complement strand
ATTGCAGATATATAAATTTTAGAGCCACAAGCTGAGGTCAAAAAAATCTCAGCCAGGCCCATAAAGGAATAAAATCAAAACACAAAACATATATAATTTTTCAAAATAATGTCCTTTATAACTAATACATTTATTAATCTATTTATTTTTCTATTTATAATTTTTATAAATCCCCTAAATTATAATTTTCTTCTTTTGAACCAAATGAGCATCAATACCCTCTTAGAGTTGGTCTTTCGTCCTAAATTCGCCTTCGCTAGTAGTTCTATTTTAGATTCGGGAACAGGAAGCAGTTGCTGGGAACAAGATATGGGCTGTAAGGAGGACGGTTGGTTAAATCAAAGCCCAAGGTGTCAATCGTGGCCATCGCTTTACGAGAGGTGTACAAGTGGCAAAGCAAAGTCAGGTGCACACTGTTGAAATTAAAAGTATTATAAGTTCTAGACGAGAAATGGCAGGATTATGAAAATTTCTGTGAATATAACAACTGATTAGATTAACATGATAAGTTATAAGTCCTTTTACTCAATTCCCACCTTCATAAGCTGGCCGAGAGCTTTCTGATCTCCTCTCGTGCCTTTATTTCGTTCTAGGACAGAAGAAAGGTCTGATTAGCAGAACCTCAATGCAGGGGGAATGATAGTCACTTTGCAATCGGACATGCGTTGAGAATGCATGTATCTGACAGGGCTCGATCGACTCTTGCAGAGAGAGAGAGAGAGAGAGAGAGAGAGAGAGAGAGAGTGAGAGAGAGAGAGAGAGACCGCAGCGATATCTACGATAAAAAATGCAATCAGAGAGTGCGGATGGTACGAGGGTACTCTGGTCACGTATGTTCCAACGCCTCACGTATTTATAGGGTGATGTCGCTTCTCGCTTAACTCCAGCTCAACATTTTCTGCAGAATTTTCACGCATTCAAAACTAAACCCTTATCATTACACGCNACACACACACACACACACACACACACACACACACACACACACACACACACACACACACACACACACACACACACACACACACACACACACACACACACACACACACACACACACACACACACACACACACACACACACACACACACACACACACACACACACACACACACACACACACACACACACACACACACACACACACACACGCACGCACACACGCACACGCACGCGCACACACGCACACGCACACGCACGCACACGCGCACACACGCACATGCACACACACACGCACACACACACACACGCACGCACACACACACACACACACACACACACACACACACACACACACACACACAAACACATATATGAAGAGAAACCCAAAATGAAGTGATCATTATTATATCGAATCTTCATATATAATGCGAAAATACCAAACTTAAATTAGATATTTATCTGACTTTATTTGTATTCAAAAGTTTTTAAAAAATATTAAATAATAATATTAATTGTGGTATGTAATCCCACGTCAAATTTTATAAAAGAAATGCAAAGGGAACCAGAAAAAAAAAAATCTTACTACTCTAGTTTCCATACACCCATGTCAGCATGCCTGAAAGTAAAAGACCCTGATTCAGTTCCCAGCTGAGGTAGTAAGATATTTTTTCTAGCTCCCTTTGCATTTCTTGATTTTAAAAAAAATTCTAAAATAAGTATAATATATACATATATTCCTTCGAAATGTGCTGAAAGTACAAATCGATATATATATCTACATTTCTTTTTTTTTTAGCATATCAGGTTTTCTGTTGTTTCTTTTTTTTTTTTTTTTTTTTCTAAACCTTATTTATTTCTCTTAGATCCTCTCTTTTGACAGAGTATGTTCCAAAAATCCGATATTTCCATGAGCCATGAAATAATGAAAATAAGCTTGTTCACGTAGGCTTCGACGGTCGTCAGAAGTATTTACCGTTTCTTCTTCCGGGTTGGACCGTATCAAATTGGTGTTATTTGCCGAGCTTTCGCACATCATGTGATGGCTTCTTCAGGGCTGAAAAGAGAATGAGAGAAATAACATAAAGGCAAAAAACACCAATTTGACACGGTCCAACCCGGAAGAAGAAACGGAAAATGAGCTTGTCAAAAAATTCAATTAATGAAATTCTTATTTAGTTTATGGAGTTTCTGAAATCCATGCGATTATCTGACAGAACTTCTCTATTCCAGATTCCTACTACAAAATACTGTCTAAGTACTGTGTACTCCAGTAAGTCTTGGAAGGCAGAGATCCGGCTTGGCTATCAGGGATCCGGCAAATACTTGTGGCCTAAGGAAGCCGATCAATGTACTTAGGAAGTGTGAAGTTCGGAGTGCAATGGCGCCTCCCTCGACCGCAGGCCAAGATCCCCCCCCAACTCTCCGAAATTATAATCCTATTAATAATAAACCCCCATCCCCCTATTCTAGCCCGAGAGAGAGAGAGAGGATCGCCCAAGACTGTGCGAGGAAGACAGTGCCTTAGTCTGTAATCCTTTCTTGACCGAGGGGACTTGGTTGGAGTTCTCTCGGCTTTGGTAGGCTAAGTCTTCCTGCGGCGTGGGTCGTGGTGCCTGCACCAATCCCCTTCAATAGTAGCTCGGCGGGGATTCGTGAATACCTTGCTACATCAATGATTTCTTAAATTGTTTATAAAAATATCAAAAGCGGCTGTAGGTAAATGCTATGTTAAACTATGTTATTAAGTAACTATAACTAAACCTCTCTTCTAAAAAGTAGAATAGAGTATATTTAAATTCAGTAATCAAAAGTAGATACACTAAATAAATAATAAATATTGCAGTTCTATTGCAAGTATTGAAGATTGAGGATACATTAAATAATGCACAGGATAAATAAGTCTTATCATAAAACAAATCATAAATAATTTAATGGGCAAGGAAGGGAGGGAGGTAGTTAAGTTATGTAATAAAATTCATTTGTCATTAATTAGTAATTTTGATATTTTGGCTGGCTTTAGGAAAAAAAAAATTACAAATATAATCAAGTTTAGTTAAGTTTAATTGTTAACTGAAGTTTATTTGATAAATAGTTTGTTCAAGTATGATATTATTACCCATGCTAGAGTTCTTTCAATTGCTTCTCAAATATTCGTTCCATTTGAATCATAGCAGTGAATCTATTTTTAAAATATTATTTATTGCCTTCAAAACTATTATTGATAATTAATTATAATGGTTTGAAGCTTTAGAATAATTGTTATATAAATAAAGCTAATGAAGTAATACAATCTATTATCAAAATCATACATATCATAAAAGAAATAAAATTCATAATGTATAAGTTAAATATAACAAAAAATTGNTATTCTATTCCTTTTCATTAATTGTTAAAAACTTACGTGGGATAATAAACCACAACTAAATTAATATTTATAAATGAAAAATTAATAAAGTAAATAACAAGAGTCGACAAATAGCTAGACAATGTCAGCTCCTTCGAGCATAAGACAATGTATTCGTCTTTCTCGTGGGTTAGGCTCTCGCTGGGAGTTTAATAGGTTGTCTACTCGTCCCGGTAGTGTAATGGAAATGTTTCGGCCCGGCAAGCAGGAGATCCAGGTTCGAGTCCTGGCTGGGACAGATAGATATTTTTATTCTATTCGCTCTCATTAATTTATTAGAATATTACATTCTATACCTTCAAGGTTCTTTACAATCTTTCTTAATTCAAAAGTTCTTATCTATTTTTGAGCAAAAGCCTCAAAAATAGATAAGAACAAACAATGTACTTTATACCCACAAATTACTATTATTAATTTTGCTCTTTCTCTTAACCCACCCATTCCCCTAATTTGATTTAAATTAAAATGAATTACTTAAAAGTTTTACAACAAAATGCCTAAAATTCAGTTTTAATAATAAGAGGTCTCACACAATACTCGAAATTACATTATTTCGCAGCAATCTATTTTTTAAATTGTTATAGAATATAAATTTTATAAATCAATTTTTGCACATCTATTATGTTTTGTGAATTATTTTCGTACCGCAAAAGAAGATAAATTTAGACGTCGCTCGTAACACCCCTTCTCCTCCGATCGATTTCAGCCAATAACGAACTCCTCCAATGGTTTGAAGAGAATCTTAAATATTGAATTTAAATTCATTATATTAAAAATTACGGATTCCTAAGTACAGTATAATATATGTGTGTGTGTGTGTAAAATGGTATCGACGTGAATAGCTCGATATCTCCACGAAAAAGATAATAAAGTAGTATGTTGAATACAGAATGTCATCTAAGTAATTACTATGACAAAAACTAAAATTACAGGAGCGTGGTAATTTTGGTTCAAAATCTTATACAAAATGAATATATTTATTTGACTAAGAAATTCATTAATTTTGTTATTATGTAAATCTTTATTTTATTTTTTTTTCATTTCGCTCGAAAGTACAGTTGGAAAAATGAAGGGTGTGTAAAGGACATTCACTTATTCAGGAAGCGTTCCCTGTTTCCGCTAAAACAGACAGGGAATTTTCCGGCGGAGGTTAGCGGCAGGCGGAATGACAGCTACGTGTGATAAGGACAGCGCTGGCTGGAAAGACAAGGAACGCGCTCAATTACAAAAAACAAAGCTCCACTACGTGACGGGAATCCCCTTGGAGATTAACCTCTAAGATGGCGGTAAGCGCCTACCCTCCGTCAGCCCTCGCGTATATATATATATATATATTTATGAATATAAATGGCGGACTAATGTGTCCGTATATGGGCGTCCACTAAGGCGGATTAAATGGTTTTTCCGATCCTAATGTTTTTTTTAGGGCGCTCGGAGGTTCAACAACCGGTTTTATGGGCGTTTGTATAAAGTGTGTTCCCTTACTCTGGATTATATGTGTGTGTGTCTGTGCGTGCTTCGCTGCACGTTGGACGTTTTTATTCGTTTTCCCTCTCTCTCTCTCTCTCTCTCTCTCTCCTACTCTCTCTCACATTCTAAGGGGAAGGATTGTTTGCGTTGGGTAGGTCCCTTCTACCCCTAATATCCGACATCCGTTTTAATCCCGAGGAAAACACCGCCGTGTTTGCCTCGTCCGTTTTCTTTCTTTATACTTTTTTTTTTATATTCGTGTATAATCCTGCACAAAATTGAAGGATTAAATTATATAACATTAATTACACTTATTCTGAGCCGTAGAGATCTCGCAAGCTTCTCGTTCCTTGGCATTGTTTTAATTAATATGTAGATTCTTTCCATTCCATTCCTATTTATTGCTCACAAAACAAATGGTGAAAAATCTTGAAGCAAAAGCCTCAAAAAATAGATTAGTCCCTTTCACAAATGGGTGAACTAAAGTTCCAAAGAAACAAAAAAAAATTTTCATAAAAATATTCCATATTACATTACGATCACCCTTTGTGAAGATGTAAGCCATATTCTAGGCCTGGAGAAATATAAATAATTTGTTCTAAGATGATTTTAGTTAGGGTTCGGTCAAGGTAGATACAAAAAACACAAATTTAAAAAATGTCAGGGCTATCATGAAGATGGCTTACAATGTAAGCCGAAACGTTGGCAGATAATCCTTTATTAAAAAATACATTTTTCAAATTTGTGTTTTTTGGATCTACCTTGACCAAACCCAAACTAAAATCATCTTAGAATAATATCTACGGTCAACAAACTCTCCTTTTGTATAAATAATTTGCTCTCTAAACTGCGGTACACTTGGAATTCTCTTTCAGAACATTGAGGATACACCGTTTTATAATTGAGAATCGTGTGTTACTTCTATCTATATGCTAGTTCCAAAATCTAATATTCCATTTTTTTCCTGTTCAGTTTTTGAAGGTGAGGTTAACTTCCAAGATACTTAAGTATAATTCTTTTGTCGAAAATCGGTTTGGGTTCGGTCAAGGTAGTAATCTCAACAGGTAGAAACTCTCCATTTCTCATTTTAATCACAACCAGGGGTGTTCCTACAATGCACTTCTCACAGAGACGTCTTAGCAAACTCCAGGCACGCACTATTGCCCCCCAGTTCTTCTCATCACTTACAAAACTACACCAACAACAAAAAGAACTCATTGTCATCATAAATTGTGGATTTTACCAGCCTTAATGCCCGAAAACCATTTTTTTTTTTTTTTTTTTAAGGCGCTCAACAGCTAGGTTATCAGCGCCTGGGAAGTGTTTCATTATTATTTATTGCTGTTAGTCATGTGATAAGTTATAAGCTATACTTTATTATAATATCCGATTTCTTTCAAGTACTTTATTAAATTATCTATGTTTGTAGTATTATCTCCTAGTATTGCTTCTATTGTTGAGGGTAGCGATCAGGTGGCGATATGCAGGACAATCTACGAGTATGTGGGCAACTGAAAGTGGGTCATGACAGACGTGGCATTTTGGTGCTTTTTTCTTTTGATATAAGATGACCGTGGCACTTTACCCAGGCACCATCACTACTTCCCTTTACATCTCCTCCAATTCTCTACTCATCCAACACCCAACAAATTCTCTCACTGTACTAATTAGACATCTAAGCAGTCTAATAACAGGAAAAAGAGAAGTTAGTGACTTAACTTGGCTTACCATTCCTGGATGGAACCCTGACTAATTTCTCCAGCGTAATACTCGACGGCCAACGAGCCTCCAGCCATCCGCTACGGAAATAAGAGAGATTGAACAGCAACAAGCAAGCCGGCAGGTTGGAGTATCGCATCGCAAACCAGATCCGAGGAGGCGGTAATTAGCTTGGCGGAGGGGGACAATGGGATCTCTCCAAGTATAGTTCCTCTTTGGGGCGGCCGATAATAGCCGACCCGGCTGTGTACAGCAAAGCCCGTCGGAGTGCCCTGTTACCACCGTTAACAGTTACTGGTAGAAGTGATGGTGGTAGCTGTGAGAGCCATTCAGTTAATTTGTAGCCGTTATCTCACTCCAGCCAGACTTCACCGCCGCCAGCTCTATTTCAACGCCCAATCTCCCCTTAGCCGCAATAATAATGCCCTTGCTATGACGTCATCATTTATTTTCACTTCAGCTCATTATATACACATACATACATAAATAGTTTCAATTGCTATTATTATTTACTGTGTTACTATTAGATCCTTTTTAGTTTTTAAATCTTTTATAAAATTGCATTTCTCCTAGCTCTAAAATATAAATACAGTATTTTAATTGTGCTTATACTATTATTTATTTTGGAGTTTCTAATTATCAAATTTCACTGTATAACTCTCCAAATCACTATAGGAATATCTTTCATAAAAACAAGAAGATTGATTAAACATATACATAACATTTATGTTAAGCACATTGTGCTTAGGGGTGTGTTTATGTGTCAACATATTTTTTTTTGTTTTTAAAAGAAAAATTTAAGTATTTCAATAGTGTAATATATTAATGAGGAGTAGAGTTTTATATAAACCCTAAAGTTAAATTCAAATAGAGATTGTAAAGATTATTAGTAGGTACTTTATTTGTTGATGTTCGGTCAAGGTAGATCCAAAAAACACAAATTTATTTATTAAAATGTATTTTTTAATAAAAGATTATCTGCCAACGTTTCGGCTTACATTGTAAGGCTTCTTTAGGGCTATCATGAAGGCGAGAGGGAACTTCATGTCACCGGGATCCCATATTCATGGATCTATATAATATGGGAAATATATGAATATGGGATCCTGGTGACACGACATCCTCTCTCGCCTTCATGATAGCTCAGAAGATGGCTTACAATGTAAGCCGAAACGTTGGCAGATAATTAAAAAATACACATTTTTTTAAAATTGTATTTTTTTGGACCTACCTTGACCGAACCCCAGAAAATAAAACACCTCCTAAAATTAAATGTTAGTTCAACGAACCATAATTAGTTATTTTTCGCAGCAGGCATACATATTAAATGCATAACTAAAAACGATTTTAATTAACGATTAAAATCAGGCCAATGGATAATAGCAATCTTATGATTTATTAAAAATTGCATTAGGCTAGTAGCGGTCGAAATAGTCAAATGTTTCTAATGAAATTAAACATAAAATAATGATAAAATTTAACTATACACAAATGATGTCGGTTGGTATATACCGGGATTGAACAATAATAAGTGACAGTTTACCTAAAACCCTAAATTGTAACAGATTTAACTACTAAACGTGAAAGAGAGTCTTCACGAAAATGGTTGTTTAAGGAAAACACCAACCCACACCTATAATGCCGAAAATATTAAATTCAAAATAAAACTATATTAAAATAAAGTTCTTAAAACTTTGAACATCATATGTGTACTCTAAATTGTTCAATGATTATTATGCTTTTTTTCTGAAAAATTGTACGAATTAATAAAAAAAATCAGTTCAGTTACATCCACCAGTTTAGAATTGAGCAATGAATGACTACTTCACAGCTGGAATGAATGGACATAAAACACTTTGAAACTGATATTTATTTTGGAAGCACAAAATGTTGAATATACCTACCAAGTACTTTTAGAACTCACTCTCATCATCTATAGATTTTTCTTCAACCATATTGCTCATAATTAAATTTACTTTGATTATAAGAAATACAACTGCTTATAAATCTTCATTAAATCAACTATTGATCAATAGTTGTTCAAAAATGTCTCTATTGCCCCATTTTCAAATTGTGAAAGTCAATTTTTCATTATTCATTTTATGTTATTGATATTATATTTTTTACAAATGAAAAAAAAATAGCTTAATAAGATTACATTAATATTTTAAGCTTTCACTCTTAGAAATCAGACGGAATCAATGGATATGTCCTCGAGATCACCGAGACTTGACAGATAACCTAATCCGCACTCGTACCGGGAGTCTAAACCTCTGAGAAAGACGAATACATCGTCTTATGCTCGAAGGAGCTGACAATGTCAAGCTATTTGTCATGACTCAATGTCAATGTCAATGTCAAGACTCTCGTTATTTACTTTTTATTTATTTGTATGAATATTTTTTGTGTGGTATTTAATCCCACATTATTTTTAAACAATAATTGCAAGGGAAGAAAATAAAAAATCTAACTGTCTCAGCCTGGACTCGAACCTGGATATCCGAGCCGGCGTGCCAGCCAGTTGGCTAGTCCTGTCTGAGATTTCTTATTTTATTCCCTTGCATTTATTGTTTTTAATGTGGGATCAAATTCCACAAAAAAATAATATTTCTAAGAGAAACAAATTGTTTGTTTGCAGCTTTAATTTTAGAAAGAGTTAGTGAAATGTAAGTTATTGACGATTGACTGAGCTACAGAACACATTAAAGTACTTAAAAGTGTCTTGAAGTTTTCTTTTCCTTCCAGATGAGCGATAAGAAAACAAATCTGGCGTGTCACAAACTTCTCTTTCGCGGTTGGATATACACATATTTTTCCCCCCGGGGGCGTAACTCTCCCGCTTCTGTATTTGTTTTGACTGTGGGGGGGGGGGGGCCTCTGCTCCTGGCAGTTCCAATATTTAGATGATTGAGTTTTAATTGAGCCAGCATTTAGCTCGACTAAACACTTTTCAAAATGGATTTTCCTCCACATCGAGAGGCCTCCGTTTTGTTGTGGCAGAGACGTCGTCGCCTCAATAAGCCGCCAACTCGACTGAAACAATAACGTAATTACCAGTTTTGAATTAGCACTTCTCCGTGTGGGTGGGCGACGGGGAACGGGGGGGGGGGGATTATGAATTCCAATATCTCCAATACTGTAGTCAATACATTGCCATTGAGTCTTCTATTTAAGTAATTAATTCAATGGACATCTCGCTCTCTCTCGCTCTATTTACACTCACTCACTCATTGCATGTGTTCATATAGGGGAGAGAATGAAAATGAAAAGGCCATTGAAATAAGTATTTCCCGTGGTTCATTGGCTTAAGTAATGAAGTAATGATTAAAACATGATGTTTTTTCATGATGAAAAAGTTCTAAATCGTGAAAAATTAATGAGAGGGAACAGAATAAAAAAATCTATCTGTCCTCACCAGGAATCGGACCTGGATCTCCTGCTATCCAGGCCGGTGTGCTAAACCATTTATTTATAAATTAAAATTTAATAAAGTAAATGACGAGAGTGGACAAAATGTATGACAATGTCAGCTCCCTTGAGTACAAGTTCTCGCCTTTTCTCGTGGGTTAGCCTCTCGCTAGTGTAGAGGGAATTGAATGAGATAACTAGTTAGTCCTTGTGGTGTAACGGTTTAGCACACCGACCCGGATAGCAAAATATCCAGGTTCGATTCCTGGCGAGGACAGATAGATTTTTTTATTCTGTTCCCTCTCATTAATTGTTTAAAATTTACGTGGGATAAAAAACCACAACCAAATAAAATATTTATAAGTTCTAAATCGTGTTTTTATCAAATCTTACAGTTTTGGAATCTTAAGAACACTTTTTTTCTACTTTGGTTCGTTGGGCGCACGAGTCGGTGGAAGTTTAGGTATTATATTAACCTGTAGTGATCCAAAATGAAAAATTTCTTTTGGATGGACAAAAGTTACATTTTAAAATATAAATATGAAGGGCTGCATAGTTATGAGCAAAATATAGACAATGGTGAGGGATTATTTCAAAGAAGGGCATGATCAGAACATAGGTATTACTTCTCACCTATCCAATGTATAAGATTATGTACAAAAGTTATGACTAATATAAAAATTGAACGACAAAATATTAACTACTCTAGGAGGTGCTTAAGCTAAGTGAGTTCTCCAGTATAATAGTTGAGTATTTGAACTTTCCATGTCATTTAATCGTATCCCCTATAGAACATATGTTTTATTAATTGGCATATATGTTTTCAGTTTAACTGTTCAATACTGAATATTACGCGCCCTGAAAAAAAAAAACAACAACATATTTTCAGTTTACTTCTTAACCTCCACTCCAATTTGTCCGATTCCACTCAATAATGAAGAGCTTGCCCCTTCTAGATTTAACTACAGACATCAAGGCGAAAATAGCATTATTGGGTTCAGAGAAAGGATCTTAACAATTTAAGATTTTAAAGAACAAAATATACTTGAAATAAATAAATAAATGTGAAAATTTTATGTAAGAGACTAAAAAAAATTAATTAAAATAATCAAAATATTTTACTACAGGATTTATTCGAATAAACGATTAAATTTTTCACAAGTGTATTTATTTTTGTGTTCCTTTAAAATGTGGTTGTTTTCATCGTACTTGCATGCTTTCAGAAGATTAAATTTTTATACAAAACATGAGAAATAGTCACTAAAATATTTAGTAAATAATGTTATATAGTAATGTTAAAGTAATATAATATAAATATTATATGAAAATAATAGCACTCCCAATACAAATTTTAACTTTATTTAAGTTGATTGGTGGGCCTCTTTTTCTATCAATTTGATTCTCTTATTTTATGTCACCTTGATATCAAGTTATTAAAAATTCAGATTGTTTTTGTTTATTTTTATTTTAAAATATTCGATTAAATTAATTTGATTTATAGAGTATTGAGTTATTATAGATTATTATTCACTTATCCAATATTGTCTGTCCATGTATTTGTACTCTTATTTAAAACTATATTATTTGGGTCTAAAAAAAAATCCTCTCTCTCTCTCTCTCTATCTCTTTCTTTCCCTGTCTCTCTTTTCTCTCCCTCTAACACCCTCTCTCTCCCTAATTTAAAAAAATTCTAGATACAAATTTTTTTTAACTTATGTTAAAAAATTCTAGATATATTTTTAACAAAAATGTAAATTTTAGAAGATGTTTAAAAATGAAAAAATTAATATTGAACACTTTCTCTACTCTTTCCTCCCATAAAGTCCAGAGAGAATTCTCTCGGACACCTTAGCTATTTAAATTTTATTCTCACAGACTTCCTCATAAGCTCCAATTGTACATTCAATGGTCGTTGCACAGCGTTCAATGAAACATGAAAAATCAGTTTAGTTTATACCATTCTATGGAGAGGAGATGAAAAGTAACTTTTTTTCAATAAAAAAAAAGTAGATTTATGAAGAGAATAATAGGTTTAATGAAGCATGGACAATGTGGCTTTAATAGATTTCCTACTTCCATGGTTGCGGTTATGTGAGGGTTGTTCCCACACACCCCCCCGTTCAGGCCGTTAAGGGGCACATGTCCCCTTATCAGATCCCGGCTGATAAGGCAGGGAAATTTATCACGTTGCTGATGACGTCTCCCGGGGATGATGATGACGCCGGAGGTCCTCCCGGCCACATACAGCCACACATATCTATATACCGCCCCGTTTCATTAGCCTACTCCCTTATCGGCGAGGTCGTTTGGACCCCTAGCGGCGGGCGGCGGGGGTGGGGGGGGACAATAGAAAACTCCGCCAGGCCCCAGTGTTACTCATTTCCTTGTCAGTCGGCGCTGTGAAAAGCGGGCCGTGGAAGAGCCGCTCTCCTCGGACCGGACTCCGGCCTTGTTGCCGCGGACTCCCTCGAGTTGCGACAAACAAGTTAAATTAACTGTCGCCTCCTGACTGCACTGTTTGTTCGCTCTATTTAGATCGCCTCACTCCGCCAGATAGCGTTCGATGCAGCCCGTCACCAATAGTTGAATACAACTTCAATTATCTACCTCTATTCCCAGACATCTAACTTCATTTATATATTTTTTACTCTAAAAGATTTTAATCAAACATTATTCTTTGTTTAATACATATTAATCAGTAAAAGATAAATCATACTATATATATATTTTTTTTTTCCTATGACAGTAACTCTGCCATTATTTACTGTACATGCCATACATAGTAATTGTACGCAATATACATGTTACATAAACAAATTTAAAACATTAAATAATTATAAATATAAATTAAGTAAAACAAACATATTAAAGAAAATGGATTAACAACAAAAAGGAGGAAATAATTGAACAATAAAATTTAACTAAAATGAACATAAACGAAAATATTTAAAAATGAATAATCACATAAAAAATGAAGAAATATACAATAACATTCACATATTACATTAATATACGTAAGATTAAGATTAGGATCAGGTTATAGGGCGATCAACATCATGGTTTTTACGCCCTGACTGTTGGGTTAATTAAATTTTTTCATATATACCTGTTTCTCTTAAAATGCATATAAGTTTGCCTACATTGGATTCATGGTTTGCCAGGGATGCCGACAGTTGTCTTTTGATGTAGAGGAGAGTGAGATGAGGATTTTTTCGGAAGATGAAACCAACCAGCTCTTCAGCAGTGGTATTAGCCTAGTTGGGTCTTCTGACAACCTGGAGCAGCGTTTCTCTTCACAAGAGCTTCGCTACATTGACAGCTATTCTCCTGAGCCCACAGATAGTCCCTCGGATACTTCCCCGAGGTAGCATGGTTCCTAATTAGCTGTTAGTGTAGTATATAACAANATATATATATATAATATGAAATTCCAGTATGAAATATAATTGATTTGATTTTCTTTTAATTTTCCCTTCATTTTGTAAAAAAATCTCAGAAACAATAATTGTAATGTAATTTAATTAAAAAAGATATCACAGAATCAACGATGTCAAATAAGGATCAATCCATGCAAACTTGACATCATTGAAGAACGTAAAACCAACGAGTATTTAAGTTGCAAATGAGTTGTTGATCATGATTTTACATTAAGAAAACCTTCCCATGAATTTATGATATTCTCATTCGGCGCCAAGCAAGATTCTGACAATTATCTTTGCTCTAGAGACATATAGCTTCATGGGTTTTAATGAGAGATGCAGCTTTATGGTTACAACATCCATTAACATCTAAATAATCTAAAGGGTTATTATCACTACCAATGTATATGGAACTATCACACCTTTTGTAATCCGTCTTCATTGGTTTCTGCAAACCATCTTCTGTTGGCGTTTTTGTCCATCTTCTGGCCGAATACCTGTGTTCACTGTCACGGTCTGTATTGAACAGCAGTTGAATACAGACCGTGACAGTGAGCACATGTTTTCGGCTACGAGGATGGATAATGTCCGAAAACGCTCGCCAACAGAAGATGGTTTGCAGAAACCAATGAAGACGGATAATAGAAGGTATGATAGTTCCATTAACATCTGTTAGGAATTTTGGATAATTATAAAGACAAATTTCTCAGGATTTCATGACCGATAATAACCATTGAGAGATTTATTACTTGATCCTAATAAAACCTGACTAAGTTTATGACTGTAGAGTAGCTAATGCTAGTGTTATGCCCCAGCTTCTATAGGCCGCTGGGATGGCTCTCTCCAGATAGCCGTTATTGAGGGTGTACACTAAGACCTCCGGGCTCCTAATGTCCCGCCATCGTCCTTTATAATGTTTGCTCAGGCGATCTCCTTGTGCAAACACAAATATTGTTTCCGTTGGTCCGGGGACAAAGCCTCTCTCCTCTGTCCAACATTGTCTTGGCTCCGGAGCTTGCACACGGCTGCAATTAGCCCGCCCTTATCGCCCCCTCCCCAAACACCTAGTACATAACACTGGGTCCTCAGCAGCTATCTTATTTACCGTATCTTCTTGTATGGTTTATATCTTCTGCACGTTTTAGTAAGTTAAATAATAAGTTATGAAATATAAATTATATTATCAATATTTTTTTAAATAAATAAATTTTTATTTATTACATTCTGTTGCTTAACATATTGTAATTTGATGTTTTTTCTTACAAAAATAGTGTACTATAAAAGAGCTGGCTGCCTATTTCACTAAGTGTCACTTNCATTCTGTTACTTAACATCTTGTAATTTGATTACTTAAAATAAATGTACATATATGAAAATAATATAAATAAAATTAAAGAAAAAAAATATAATAAAATAAAAATAAAATCAACAATAAAACAAATAATAGCAGTCCCACCATATCAATTCTCCATAGCAGTCCATAGCAATCCTCCATAGCAGTACCATAGCAGTCCTCCATAGCAGCCCCATAGCAGCCCCATAGCAGTCCATAGCAGTCCAGAGCGATCCTCCATAGCATAGAAGTCCTCCACAGTAATCCTCCATAGCAGTCCATAGCATACCATAGCACCATAGCAGTACCATAGCAATCGTCCATAGCAATCCTCCATAGCAGTCCATAGCAATCCTCCATAGCAGTCCATAGCACCATAGCAGTAGCATAACAGTCGTCCATAGCAATCCTCCATAGCAGTCCATAGCGATCCTCCATAGCATAGCAGACCTCCATAGCAGTCCATAGCATACCATAGCACCATAGCAATCCTCCATAGCAGAATAATGGTCATCACTGTGCAGGGAAACGGGGCCCATCGACCCCACTCCCAATATTAAAGTCGTGATGAAGGATAGAGTTGGATACATAATATGGAGCGATAGCAATTATTCTGAGAATTTTGGACTGAAAGGATTGTATTTGTTGGATATTGGAAGGCTTAGAGGCTTTCGTTCTATGTGCAGATAATTTAATATGAAACTGAAAGTGTTACTTATGTTCCTCATAAATAAACTGGTCTGGAAGTATACAAATTATTTTATTTTAAAACTGGAATTTTATAAATATGAGTAAAAATTTCTGACATTCATTAATGCATTTATACAATCTGCACCGTTATGAAACGTACCACTATTACCCGATCATTGGCTACTGAGCAATTGAACTTGAATTCCACTTTACTTCAGTTGGTAATATTAATAAGTATAAAAGGAAAGATTACAGTCCCTCGGGAATATCTACTTTGGATATCAGTGATGTAACAGAATTTTTTAATGTTAGTTATGCGTTCAACAAGACTTCCTACCAATAGTAGTTGATTAAATAATGTAAGAGAAACCAAAGCCGTTACAACTATTTAGCACTTCGTTTGAAGGCCGAATTCACGAGTGTAGGATTCGCGTTTAACTCCCAGAGTGGGGGGAGAGCTAATTGAAGACCGCTAATTAAAAGTGGGGGAATGTGACATGAGAGCAAGTGTCAAGAAGACGCCTCATATCCAAGACGAGCCTCTCTGAGGAATTTAAAAGTGCTTTGAAATGTCGAGGAGGGACTCTTCTATGACGTCGGCAAACATCCTCTTCTCGAGCTGGGGGGCTGTTGTCTTTGAGAGGAGAGCTATAACCTGCCCCTAAAGGACGGAACCTCCCCCCTCCTGGCATTTCTAAACACCCTTCCCTCCACGTCCTTATACACACAAATGTTATTTTGGCTAATTAAATAAGCCCCCATGCCGCCCCTGACAAACCTTCCGCTAATCCCATTTGTAAAACCCGACTTCCTCTGACTCCAGCCTTATTAATCAGAGACATTTACCCTGAGTGCCAACTTCATTCCCGCGGTCTACCTTTATTTTAGACTTCAGTATGAATTCAATTTAAATAGCCTAAGCTAACTGGTACAAAACTTAATGGGTATTGTCACGGACTCAAATACATGTCAGAGGCACTTGGAAAGAATGGTTATCAACAGCAAGCCGCTCTATCATAAACACCCAGGTACTTTATAAACTCTTGGTTCTGCATAAAAGCTTGCTTGTAATGCGGCTCGAACCCGAATCAGGAGTTAATTAAACCATTATTCTAAGATGATTTTAGTTGGGGTTCGGTCAAGGTAGATCCAAAAAAAAAAAAAAATACAAATATAAAAAAAGTGTATTTTTTAAAAAGATTATCTGCCAACGTTTCGGCTTACATTGCAAGCCATCTTCAGGGCTATCATGACTGATACAGTCATAGAAATGTGAATTTAGGGACAGGACGTCCTCTCACATCTTCATGATAGCCCTGAAGATGGCTTACAATGTAAGCCGAAACGTTGGCAGATAATCCTTTAATAAAAAATACATTTTTTAAATTTGTGTTTTTTGGATCTACCTTGACCGAACCTCAACTAAAATCATCTCTGAATAATTTCTACGGTTAACAAACTCTCCTTTTCTAAACCATTATTGTTTGTTCCAATCATGTCTAGAAACCAAAAATGATAGTTACTGAAAATTCAACCTCTATTTATCTATTATCCCTATATAAGAGTGCTTGGGAAGTCACGAAAATTCAATATCCGAATTTTGTCTAAAAAATCCACATCTTCTAGATAAGAAAACAGGATTGGCAAATTTTCGGCTTAAATTGATAATAATAACCCGTGAGTTATCAATTCATTGAGGTTAATTTTCTTAAAATCGCATTTCTTATCTTAAAATGAAAACCATAAGTTCTACAAATTTTATCAATATCTCATTTGTTGCATTGCATATACTTTTATTCATGAAATTAAATAACTAATAATATATAGATTAGTAATATTTAGAATTTTCTTCTATTCTCAAAAGTGAATTATGTAAAGTAAAAAAAATCAATTAATTACATAAAATAATTTTTTCGGCTTTCCAGAAGTTTTTTCAGTTTCCCATTTCGTAAGCAATTCACTTAGCTTTTTTTTTTCTTCATGTAAATGCAAAAAAAAAAAATCCAAATTAAAAAAAATAATCATAAGTAAATAAGAGCAATAAAGGCATAAAAATAGTGTTATAAACTTGTATTGCACATATTAATATTTAAAAATTTCAGATTAACATGATAATGATAATAAAGCGGCCTTTGAAGAGTTAGGAAAACAAAGAAAGGAAAAAAAGAAACGGTTTTGATGAATTTTGAGGAACTTCTTACAATTGTATACGAAAAAAATATATGAATATTTTTTTATGTGATAAGTGAATCACTTTAAATAGCACACTCAGTTAGGAAGTAGATAACAAAAGTGGAAACCAAATAACCTCTAATATTTGAATGAATACAATACCTCCAACTTTATTAATGGTGGAAATAATAAATACCAGTTTTAAACAATTAATGAGAGGGACTAGAATAAAAAAGAAATCTATCTGTCACAGCCAGGACGCGAACCTGGATCTCCTGCTTGCCGGGCCGGTATGCTATCCAATGCACCACTGGGACGAGCTAGATAACTTGTTTAAAATTTTCGTGGGATAATAAACCACAACCAAATAAATATTTATAAAATAAATAACAGTGTTCTTTTACTTAAGTAATGTCATTTTTTTTATAACCTTTATTTAAATATTACATTCTGTTAAAAATAAATAAAAACATTTTGTAATTTGATTACAATGAATAATAGGAAAAAAATGACATTATTGAAAATCATATGAGGAGAGGAGGTGACCAGTGTTACTACTCTCAAATTATTTACAGACAATGTTCCCAGGAGGTCGCGGGGCCATCTTCGTTTGGGACGACGAGGAGGGTTGTAGAGGTTGGAGTTGGAAGACAAGGCCTGTGCTAGTGGATTAGGGTGGAATGACAGTTTAGTGTGGAAAAGGCTGAAGCGGGAAGAAATTAGAAGTAATGTAATTGTTACATTATTTGTGGGTGTTAGCGGTGAGACATGAAGCTCTTAAGTTAGTTAATTAACGACCGGGTTCTTTACGATCGATGATATACGATTATAATTTATCGCTGGCACTTAACGATCTATTTGTAATGTAGGCGTGTAGGAGTAAGTCACTTCTCCGGTTGAGAAGGAAACTTCAATTAATTACCCATAATAAGCAGCTCATTATCATACCCTACTGATATGGGTATTCGTGCATCTACGTGGGAGTAGTATATATTTATCACTGGAATATTAGTTTTATTACATTAGCATTAAGACATAAATAGATGGAAGAAACAATGTAAAAACAAAATAAAATGAAATAGGTCATACTTAGTATTTCCTCCTCACAAAACGTTAGGGGTTTTATTCTTTCTACCTCTTGGCATGCAACGACCCCTTCGTTCGTAAGGAAAGGAACAGATGAAATCTCTCTCCCAACGTTTTTACTGCTCGCGGATTAAAACACAGATCCATTTCATAATTTATGCATCCCATACAAAGTCCTTGAGGGAAGCCAGTGAAAAAAAAAAAAAAAAAAGTCTTGATTTTATGTTGGGGGAGGGAAAACATTCATAAAGACGTTCAAACTGTCGCCTCGATTGTGAAAAACGAAGAAAGAAAAAATACCCTTCTTTATGGGATTACAAATGGCCCTTTGAAAGGATTTGAATGGCGTTCGTGTCCTTTTTGTGCTCGTTAGAAGGTTGGGTGTGGCACTATCTGGGGCAGTTATGCCCTGGGCTCCAGCCTCAGATAAGGACTTCTAATATTCCCTACTCAATTGCGAGGGACTTTTGAAGGGAACCGGGTCATTTTTAACGTTTCCATAGTCGCTGTCTGGGGGGAGGAGAATCTGGCAGAAAAGCTCTCTCTCTCTTGAAAGCCTTCATTCTGCTCAGTTGAGTGGATAGACTACATTCATAGTCAGTTCTCTTTTTACAGATGCATATTCACTTCAGTTATTAATGTAACAAAAAAGTGCTCCAAAGAAGAGTTTCCGATCTTGTATAAGCTTCCGTCGTAACGCATTCATTGATTATTTTCCCCTTTACGTCTTAGCGACTCTTCAAGAGTTCAAATGTCACCCTTTGTTTACCTTGATGAATGTTGTGCTCCAAACCATCTAAGCTCTTTCTCTATGAAAGCCATGGTTTGAACATGTTCAAGCGATCCGCCTGAGTTAAAAGTCATCAGTCATACAGTATCCTCTATCCTGAAAAAGACTTAAAAAGAGAACTAAAATATAGTCAATCGAAAAATAAAATTCTAATCAAACAATTAATGAGAGGGAATAGAATATAAAAAAACTATCTGTCCCAGCGAGGAATCGAACCTGGATCTCCTGCTATCCGGGCCGGTGTACTTTCCAGTTATACTACCAGGACGCGTTAGTTGTCTCATTCAATTCCCTCTACACTAGCAAGAGCCTAACCCACGAGAAAGGCGAGAACTTCGTCTTGTACTCGAGGGAGCTGACATTGTCATACATTTTGTCGACTCTCGTCATTTACTGGGACAGATAGTTTTTTATATTCTATTCCCTCTCATTAATTGTTTGAAATTTACGTGGGATAAAATACCACAACCAAATTAAATATTTATAAAGAAAAAATTAAATAAAGTAAATGACGAGAGTCGACAAAATGTATGACAATGTCAGCTCCCTCGAGTACAAGACGAAGTTCTCGCCTTTCTCGTAGGTTAGGCTCTCGCTTAGTGTAGAGGGAATTGAATGAGACATCTAGCGCGTCCTGGTAGCATAACTGGTAAATGCACCGGCCCGGCTAGCAGGGGATCCAGGTTCGATTCCTGGCTGGGACAGATAGTTTTTTATATTCTATTCCCTCTCATTAATTGTTTGATATTTACGTGGGATGAAATACCACAACCAAATTTAATATTTACAAATTTCCAATAGTACTGTTGTTCAGACATGTCGAAAGACCAGTTGCTATTGTTAGAGAAATTGAATGAGTGTTCTTTTCAAACCCCAATATCCGTTTCTAACAATACCCCCACGGCTTTGTAACTGTAAAATCAAAGTGCCCTTTCAGAAAAAGCAAATTATACCTCTCAAGAACTTTAATATTCGCGTGTAAGTGTGGGGGGGGGGGAGACGATGTATAATTCAGAACATATTCTCTCCTTCCAAATCTACCCCCTTCTACGACAGGGTACTTTGAATATCAACTGTTACTCCCCAGCCCACCTCTCTTCCTTCAGTTTCCTCCACACCCCCGTACCCTCCCCCCGTTCGAAATGACACACTCAGGGGGAAGGGGAGGTTTAGGCGGTCGCCTTTCTCTCCTTTTCCTTTGACTTTTATGGCCCCACTGACATTCCGCCAAAACCCCCGCTTCCCGCCCTTATTGCAGCAGAGAAGAACCACTGGGAGAGATCATACTCTATCGCAGCTACGTGGGAACGAGCAAGGAGATTGCTTCGGTCTATCTGTCTGATTTCCCGTTTTAAAGGCAGGATGCGTTCTATATATCTTTCTAGTATTCGACAATATTTTCCTACCTTTATTTAGGGTTTTCTTTCTCCATACTCGAGTTCTGTGAGTAGTTTTGATATCATTTGGGTTTTTTATTTATTTTTATTTTTTTAATGAATCAACATCAAAAATAACAAGCTAGAATACTTTTATTTATATATCCGGTCATAAATGAAAGATACACGATGAAGTTTTCATCTATGTTGATAATCTTATATATGTAGATCAGTGTTGCAATGATATTGCACTACTGTTTAAAGCTGCCTTTGGATTAAGTTTCAATGAATTTAGTTCCATCATTAGAAAATAATGAAAAAAAGGACCTTTATCACTTTAGAGAAGAATTACGTGCAGCTCCAAATAAGACATGATATCTTGTACATAATCATCCTATGTTCACGTAGGCTTCGTCGGTCGTCAGATGTATTTACCATTTCATCTTCCGGGTTGGACCGAGTCAAATTGTTCTTATTTTCCGAGCTTTCGCACATCATGTGATGGCTTCTTCAGGGCTGAAAAGAGAATGATTTCTCTGAAAAGAAATACAACTTTCTCTTTTCAGCCCTGAAGAAGCCATCACATGATGTGCGAAAGATAGGCAAATAAGAACAATTTGACTCGGTCCAACCCGGAAGATGAAATGGTAAATAATCATCCTAGTGATTTCGTAATCACTAGACAATATTAGTCAATACTGATGGCAAAACTGCTAAATACTCACGTTGCAAAGAAATATTACAACAAGACGCTTTCAAGAGGGTGTTGCAGGGAATTAATATTGCAGAGGAAGTAACAATATCATAATGATAAAAAATATTAAAAGAAAATAACAGCTATTAAAGACAAATGTGTGTTAGGTCAAATCAAGATGAGTCAGTGTTTTAGACTGAACAGATCCATAAACTCGTGGAATTTCATTAAAATTTTTATAGCGACAGATAAAAAATGTTTTATAAAGTAGAATATCTGGCAAAGCTAATATGACAAGTGAGGTCTCAAGCGTACAGTAATCATATGGGCACAGAACAGCATCGATTTTGATGGAGGTTAAAAATTACTTAATCAGGAGGAGTTCAAGTTGGGTCAAACTTGTTCATTATAATTTTTTTTGTGTGGTCTTTAACTGGGACAGTCAGATTTTTTATTAAGTTCCCTTAGTCATTATTGTGACTAAGTAGAGAGGGAAAAAATCTGTTGGATAATTTAAAGGAATATACACTGTACTGGAGTGAATTTATGGAATCATTAATGTTTTCTGTGGCATTTACTACTATAAGCTAGTATAAAATAAAGATGTTTGTCAGATGACTGAAGAATTGGTATGCTTATACGTAAGAGACCATGTACATTCACATCTAATTCATATATATTTCTTTATTTAAGGCAAGTGATTGTGAAAAAGGCTGAAAGATAGTTTTTATGAATATTGTAAACATAATAAGATGACAATCTTCCAACATTTGAAGCATATGGCAGTGCCATTCAAAGGAAGATATGAGAGATCATAGTTTTGTTTCATTTACAAGTAATTTCAGAGGTCAACTATTGACGATTTCATGATAAATAAAATAGTGAGCTTTTCAATTATGAGAGATTTAATTCAATGATAATCTATCTATATATCAATATGTGGCCTTTATTTACTATGGACTATGGACTATGCCATTATTATATATGGAGTGTAATTCTTATGGAGTTTAATCTTCTACGATCTACAGATTCTAAAGAGTATATTTGTAACCTACGAATCGAATTTCCTCATAGCCATCCCCGAAAACACCTTGACTTCCACTCCATTAATCGTAACCGAGAACATAATTTTAAAAGGCAAAACGTTTCTCGAAACAATAAAAAAATCTGAGAGAACTGTGTGGTAGCCCCTTTATGCCCAAATGCGTGTGGTTTGTAAAGCGTAAAGAAAATAAAGCGTTTACCAGCGGTGGTTAAGTACCGGAGTTAGGGTGGTTCACAGTGGGGGGGGGGGAGAGAGAAAGAAGAACACTCCCCCGTAAACTCCAGGATGTGGGGGGGAGTTAGTTCGGCTTAGTTCTGAGAGAGTGCGCTGGAAGTTTTAATAACGACCACCCGTGACCGGACTCCAGGAGTTCCAGTTGCACTCGGCCACGAGGCCTTTTCTCTTTTGCCTGCCTCGGAAAATCAACTCACTCTGGACTTACTTCTACTGTGCAAATATACTGTAGATATTCTACTACTCTCAAGATAAGTGAGTCCATGACTAGGACTACTATCTTGATCATCGAACGATACTTTTTTCAAAATGTTATGGTCTACGGATCAATTACAAATTTAATACAAAAATCAATGGAAGTTACAGATAACAATCAAACTTACTGCTCTTACTACCTAATAAATAAATAAATATAAAAGTTTAATTACTTACAGTTAATTAATAAATATGTACAAATAAACTAAATGAGGTTATTTACAAAGAGGCCACAAAATAACTTGTTATATTGTCTGCACTTATTAATTACTGACAAATAACATTTCACTGTCATCGGCCCGACGTTTGAAGAAACGCGATCTGAAACGAAATCTGACAATGACTCGAGAGCCGCTGGTGAGCCGCTTTAATTACTATATGGAAGCGTCTAGGCAAGCCCAGATGAATCTAATAGCTGTTTCTGAGTAAAAATGATTTCATCTTCTGGGTAAGGAAGCAGGTGCTCTCCTTCAATTGGCCCCTTCCCGTACAGGTCATTTCCTCTCGTTACGAGCTTCTCCAGTCTTAAACAGTTGTGATCCTCGTATTGTTTAGGTTGTTGTGACAAACTTATCATTTCTTTTCTCCACCTAACTTATATTAGACACGCCTTATTATTCCCCATTCAGTAACGAACGGTCCTCCAATAGGGCTGGGTATTCCGAGGAGGACGTCAGGAATTCTCTCGGGCATTACAAACTAAATCGCTGAAAGGAAAAAAAAACAATATGTGTATCAAGAGCCTTTTACCGGGGATCTTTGGCTCTGAAACCAGTGCTCAATGGTGCACCATGCTCTTATATGGTTACTTAAAGGAAGCTTAAATACGATTTTCGTTTCTTTATTTTAAATTTTTCGAACGCTTAGACATATAATTTTTATCTCCTCTAAACAAATATCACTATGCAAATCCATTGTGGTATTCGCTCCCCTTTTCATATAAATTAATTTTATAATTGGTGTTACTTTCCTTTCTAGACAGTTCTCAGTTTTGACTTAGCCTTGCTGACATGACTTTACCAACTTTAATTTGTATATACTTTTTTTAAAATGTTATATATTAAGTTTATATGGAGAGATTATTACTAGATTTTTTATGGCTGGGGTTTGGTCAAGGTAGATCCAAAAAAATACATTATAAAAAATGTTTATTATTTAATTATCTGCCAACATTTCGGCTTACATTGTAAACCATCTTCAGGGCTATCATGAAGGCGAGAGAGGACGTCGTGTCACCCGGGTCCCTTATTCATGACTGTTGTATATTAAGCTTCTGAACATGCGTCAGTATTCGACGCAAAACTTGTATAAAAATATATTTTTAAATAAAAAATAAAAAAATTAAAAAAAATTTTTATCATTTTTCCCAACTAAAAAAAAAAAAAATTAATTATTCTAAGATGATTTTAGTTGGGGTTCGGTCGAGGTAATGTGAACTTAGGGACAGGACGTGCTCTCTCATCTTCATGATAGCCCTGAAAATGGCTTACAATGTAAGCCGAAACGTTGGCAGATAATCCTTCATTAAAAAAAATACATTTTTTTAATTTGTGTTTTTTTGGTTCTACCTCGACCGAACCCCAACTAAAATCATCTTAGAATAATATCTACGGTCAACAAACTCTCCTTTTGAAAAATTAATTATGTGTTTTAAGTTCCACTACAGACTGTGTAACATCAGTCTGGGTTGTTGCTGCATTACAAATAAATATTGAATCATTCGGATATTTTTTTATGATAAGAGATTTATAAACAAGGTTGATATATCGGCCTTCATTCGCATATTAAATTCTGAGGAAATTCCTCAAAATACCCTAAATATGTTTGCCCGAGATGCACCATTTCATTGACAAACATCATAGAAAATTAGTAGCAGCCCCATGTGCATGTCATTAAATTCCAAATAGCACTAATTATGTGAGTGTTTTGTTGCGGTCGGAAGCCATTGTGCTCCTTCCAAATAAACGGGGCGAGTTTAATCAGGTGCTCCGAGTTGAAGCCGCGGCTCTGTGAATAGTTCAGTTGTGGCGTATTAAATCTTCCGCCCCCGGTCAAGACTTAGCGCCTGAATGTTTCATGTCCCCCGAGGAGTCTTCACCAGGAGCGGGGTAATTGCCGGCGGAGGAATATTCCATAAACGGCCTTCTAACCTCCGGGCATGAATAACTTGCCGATCCCCTGGAGGCATTGCAACCGGCCGGCCAAGTCAAGCCGGAAGGCCAACTTCCACCAAGGGAATTATTGATATCCAATAGAAGGGGTTACTAGACTCTTTTCACAGATTGATGTTGAATATGTCGAATCCCAAGAAGATTGCTCGCTAAGGATTTAAGGCATTTAACCTGGGGCTGAGCTTAAAACTTAAAACTGCCGATTTTAAGTCCGTCTTGCAGGCGCTGCATGGACCAAACTACATTGGAGTTGATGAAAATTTTTATCTGAATAAATATTTTATTTGGTTGTGGTATTTTATCCCACGTAAATTTTAAACAATTAATGAGAGGAAATAGAATAAAAAATCTATCTGTCCCAGCCAGGAATTGAACCTGGATCTTCTGCTATCGGTCCTGGTAGCAGAACTGGTAAATGCATCGGCCCGGATAGCAGGAGATTCAGGTTCGATTCCTGGCTGGGACAGATAGATTTTTTATTTTATTCCCTCTCATTAATTGTTTGTATATGAATATTCCCTGTCATATAATCCGCTATATTTCAGATACCAACTATAAACTCTTTATCACTCTAGCTGCTACGAAAAAACATTTATTACTCTGAGAAGATCCATTTCATTTCCATTCATCCGATTTCGATTATTAACAAACAAACTCTTTTATTTTACAAAAGGAGAGTTTTTTGACCGTAGATATTATTATTAGATGATTTTAGTTGGGTTCGTTCAAGGTAGATCCAAAAAAAAATACAAATTTAAAAAAAGGTGTATTTTTTAAAAGATTATCCGCCAACGCTTCGGCTTACATTGTAAGCCATCTTCAGGTCTATCATGAAGATGACAGAGGACGTCCTGTATCTAAGTTCACATTTCCATGACTGAGTGTAATGAATGAAAGTAAATTTTACATTTAAAAGCGAAATGTTAAACAAATAAATTGCAATGAAAAGTAACAAATAAATTTTCTTCATGGTACAGGTTAACTTCGACTTCTAATTTTTTAATTTCATTTTTAACTCGTTAAATATTTCATTAATATAAAAAATATTATGAATTAATTGTATTAATAAGCGAACCGGTGTTGAATTTTATTATGTAAGTCCACAAGAGTGATACAATGTTTTTTCTACGCACTTGAAACGCAGGCGATTCCCCCACCCCTATTAGTCCGATTTGGCTCAATTCTCAGAAATGAGTTTTTCGTTTTGTATTTAACAGCTACATGGCTCATTTTATGACGGGAAAATAAAATATTTGACTTGTAAAGCAACACACAAACACATATACATTTTTAGGGGTTATCATTTTTGGTGTCCAATAGGTTAGTTCAGAGAAAAATTAGAAAGAAATTAAAAAAAAAAAACTCATAAGTCATAAGAACTACCTCAATAGTTACATTCCTTCGGAATTCGCTAAAAGTGTTTGTGAACAAAATACTACTGATGGAGAACCATATTCCGACCCTATTATAAAGTTTTTGGTTATCTTATAAAAGATAAATATATAGAAAAAAATAGTAAGCTAAAATAAAATAGCTGTCAATAATCATCCACCCCATTTTAAACATACATTGCGTTTGGCAAGCTTTTATTTCACAACAAACCCGTAGTTTCAAGCACGATAATTACAAATGAATATCTCTGCCATAAAATAATATGACTGATGTGAATTTAGTTTGTATATTTAGGCCATTTTACTAAAATAAATGTTCATTGTTATTTATTTACAATCATTTCATTATTACGGTCAAACTCCATGTGAAAAAATATGAAAAAGGATATATAAGACAGCAAAATTTATTCAAATTATAGTCATTATTCCTGAATTTTGCGAGGAAATTGAGATGAAAAATATGGTTTCATAGAGTTTTTAATATTTTTTTATTAATTGGATTGGCACATTCGTAAAAAGATTACATAGAGTAGTACAATGGATATTGTTAAAGGTCTTGGAGCCTAAGAGACCTTTCTTAGACCTATCTTGGAGATACCTATCTCTGGTTCCTGCTTGAACCTAAGTATTTCACCAAGGACTGCTTTAGTCTTGTTTCTGGTCCACCAACGGAGTGGTTTAGTTTTACTTCCTCTTGAGAAAGATTTATTTAACCTTAGCTTTGAAAGAATATCCTTCCTGCCGAATTGCTATAAGTGAAGGAGACAACTAAACTAAGTGAGCAATTTACCACATAAATGAAAGGTTCATCAAGGCTAGCGGCGTTCGGAGGCGTGTATGAGGTATACGCACCGGTCTGAGATATACGGCACACGAGTGCTCAAATGAGATGGTTAAAGATTCTTCAAGTATACAAGACAAAGATTTTAAAGTCATGTAAATTGTCGATCATTAAATTTCATAACTATTTAAGAATAGTTTTATATAGGTAGAGGTAGATCGCGAAGCACAAGAGGCAGCAATACCCTGAAGATGAGGTATATTGGATTGAGCAGCTTAAGTGGTGATTTCCAGCTGTGATGACCGAAGAACGATGAATCCGTACAAAAAGCGGTCGGGATGTCGGAGCCAGCTGACGGATGGGACTTTAGGGGGCACTCAACACTTATTGGCTAGCCGCCAATCCTAATCAACCTAATCGTGCTTTTCTGCTCCCTAGAAGAAGAGTCAACCAAGTCTCTTCTGGTGTTTTTTCTTCTTCCGCAGTGGATTCACTCCGTGGAGTTCTCCATGGCCCTCGACGTGATGTACAGAGAGATCCCACCACTGCTTCACCAATACTGAACCTCTCTCTCCCCCGCCAGAGAAGATGATAGTTTTAAGTCAATAGGCTTTGAAGCGGTTTCATCGCCGGAGGCAATGGAGCTCAAGATGAGTTGTTCCCCCGATTTCGCTATGCTCTGTATTTGAACTACACACAAGCTAGAAGATGAAGTCAATAATGGCTGAACTAAGAATAGAGGATATAGTTTTTATGGAAGCTTATTTTGAAAAGTTTTGCTCTGCACTCTGAGATGTGACCATAAACCTCTTTAGGAGATCTCTCCAGGCATCACTACCGCGCTGATGATGACTTAAATAATAAGGAAATAATAAAATAATTACCCAACAATTTTGGAGTATTTTAGGTTTTGATCCAGGCCGGAACCTTGACAAATTTCTCAAGCTTAATACTCGAAGGCCAGCAAACCTCCAACCTTATTTTGAAAAATTATTTATGTTCTGTGACATGTCACAAAAATGGTACACTGAAAGACTCTCTGAGAAACTAGCAGAAATGGTTAAATATCTTTCATTATTTCCTCTTAGCCTGATGGAGTATATACATTTTCCTCTGAAGACCAAATTGGCATTTTTATCTAACATANGCCATCACATGATGTGCGAAAGCTCGGCAAATAACAACAATTTGACTCGGTCCAACCCGGAAGATGAAATGGTTAATACATCTGACGACCGACGAAGCCTACGTGAACATTTATGTTGGGGTGATTTAAAGTGCCATTTTCTAATGATATATTGTATACAACTTTAAATAATCGCATATACCAGAGAAGATATAAGAGTTCACGTAGGCTTCCAAGCTCTTCAGAATTATCCATTAATACTTCTTCTTGGCTTGATCAAGTTACTTTTTGACGAGCTTTCATACATCATGTGATGGCTTGTTCTGGTAGAGGGCTAATTCTACTTTCAGCCCTGAAGAGGCCATCACAGGAGGTGCGAAAGCTCGGGAACTAGTAACTTTTCTACTTGGTCAAGCCCGGAAGAAGTGTTTATGAAGATCTAAGAGTGCAACATGCAGGGATGTCAGAGTGCCCAGCTCCCTTTCCATCCTACGTTTCCTTCCTAACCTTGTATCATATCATAAACACACAATTATTATTATTATTATATAAACAAATTCGTGCAATGTATGTTTGTGTAATCAAAATATACAAAAATCATTTCAGCAATTCTTTCCGGTGTGCCTGGAACTCTTAAAAAATTAAAATCTCCAGAGAAATTGGAGACATTTTTTTTACGCCTTCTGCCCTATAGACTTACCCTAAAAAGACGGTGGACGTAAACATGTTATTTTTTTTTAAATTCAAATGATTTCGATCTATTATAATTTTAAGATATATTATAACATATTATCAAATTAGAAATTTAATTTTTTTTAGTGGCGTTTTTTATAAATCGTTTTCAACCTTAAAATATGGAATTTCTGAAATTACATTTTATAAACTTCATCTAATATATATAAACTATATGAGAGTAATAATGTTAATTCAGCTCTGTTTTGGTAAGCCAAAATCGGATTTGTCGATACATAGTACGTATCGATGTACAGAGCTGAATATGAAAAAAAAAAAAAAAAAAGTAACTTAACGGAAGAAATTAAGGGTTTAGGAGGAGAATTTGTTTTAATAATAACTTGAAGTTTTTACAAATTTATCTTAAAGAACTCCTCATCTTTATTTGTTATGCACGTTTTTCAAATATCTCAAAAATCAGTATCTAAGCAAAGGGAATTGTGTTAAAATGAAATCACAATGTCATATTATAAACTTGCCAAATTTTCTATATGAGATTACATTTCTCGTGATTTTCACTGTTTGAAAAGATTAAACACACTATTTTAGCTGATTTTCCCCCACAAAAGGAAGCAGTTCGTTATATATATATTACATTGTAAGCCATCTTCNCTTATGTCATTCACTTGATAAGGGATGATAATTAATGGACTTGAAGAAGTTTTCGCTTTACATTTATTTATCCTTTCGAATTTTTATTATATAAAATATTCGCTGCATAAAGAAAAAGCTGGAGTAGAATTCGGCGAGAACAGCTTAATGAACAAACCTCTAGCAGAGTTACATTTACAAAGTGGGCAAAGACACAAAAGACAAGACAAAAGACATTAGCGAAACAAAAGGTAGTGGAGAGGGGAGCTGGGGGACTTGTTATCGTAACAGTTACTTTCCCGAGAGAGTTGGGAAGAGAATTTTCTGGAGGGCAAGCTCCCTAATTCCAGTGCTCTGTGCCCCATGTCTAATGCAAAATAATAATCTGCAACCAGAATGGACTCCGTGTGAGCTGGGAGCGGCGGTATGAGTGGGAGATAACCCGCATATTACCTCCGAGCTCCCCCCACCCGCCCCTCATCTGGACAACTGTGGGGGGGAAAAGTAATTAATAACTTAATTAAAGAAGAGGGAAGGAGAGAGAGAGAGATAGATCCAGAAGGCGATGGTAGGAGAGATGCAAGAGCAGGGGAAGACTTACTTCAGGAGACTTTATATTAAGTAGCGTGTTGAACCTTCGCTTTTCCGTAATTTTCTTGCGTCATCATCATCTTCCAGGGGTGGTTTTTCCTCGGGGTGTTTGAGTGTACATTCGGGTGGATGTGTGCGCTCCGGCTGATATGAAGTTCTCTCTGATATGTGAAGGCAAACTCCCCGGCAAACACCAGGACATACTTATCTCCCCAGCCGGCCCCCGCCAAGATGAAAATTAATCCCTCTCACTTGTTTCAATCAGCCCATCCTACGCGTACTTTACCAACCAACACTGAAACTTGTACAACTAATTAAAACTTAACCTCTTTATCGTTAGCACTTCAGCAGGAAGGTTAGACATGTTAATGGAATTATTAATTGCTCTTTCTTAAATAAATTGCCTCATTTCTTTCTTGGATTTCATGGATAATTTGATGTCCAACATTTTAAATTTCAACTGGTTCCCAATAAATTTCATTACATTCGATTTGGGTCACATTTACGAATAGAGAGGGCGTCTTTTTCTGTACCAATCATAATTGTCTTTTTTGAACCTGCTTAAAAAAAAAAACATTGCGTTTTATTAACCTTTCAGCAAACTATCTTCAGCCATAAATCGTTTTTCCATAATTAATACTTGATTATTATGGCTTTAAATTATATTTTGTTTTGAAGTGTGTTTATATCATGAAGGCAGTTCGACTGCTTTAACAAATGGCGATGGAGTTATATTTATAGACTCTTTCATTTGTTTTAGTGAGGGTGTCAACTGATTTGATTATTTCTTTCCCTAGCACACTGATATTAATAAGAATTTTTTTAAATATTGACATTGACTCTCTCATATTGGAAACCGTTAGTAACATCGCCGATCCTTAGCTTATTTATTTTTTTTTTTTTTTGTTTAAATTTTTATTTATTTATTACATTCTGTTAAATTAAAACATATTGTAATTTTATCACCACAATGAATTGGAAAAAAATGACATTCAATATCAATCACATGAGGAGAGAAGGTGACCAATGACACCACTCTCAAATTATTTACAGATTATGTCCCCAGGAGGTCATGAGGCCATCTTCGTTTTAGTCGTCGGGGTGGATCATAGGGGTTGGAGTTCGATGACTGGGACTGGGCATATGAATTAGGGTGAGATATCCTTAGCTAAATAAATTATATTTGCCCCTTGGGGATCTAATCATACAGCCAGAACTAATGTATGTACAAAAATCTCATAGACAAACATTTACTTATATTATAAGAAATAAAAACTAGCTGTGAATAAATACTTGCTGTGCACGTTAAAAACACGTTATTTCATGAGCGTCGTCCTGATTATTACCTTTCGAGAGAAGGTTGAAGGAAGTTGGTTTTTAAAAATATTTCAAAATATATATTTTTGAATGAAATTCATATAACGTTTAGAGATCTTAGTTTACCTTAATTTTTTTTAAATATAATCGAAAATACTCTTTTAAATATATTATTATTATANCATCCCGACAACCCTCCCCGACGCCTCAAGAGGAGGTGGCCAAGGGACCTCCTACTCCAGTCAGTTTAGTATAATACCTAGGGAGTGAATGCACTGGCATTTTTCTCCCCCTCTCAATCCCTCCTTGACTCCCTGCCTAGTCTCCTTCTTATCCTAGGATAAGGAGAAGATGGGTGCCGGATAGTCTATCGCGGGTTAACCTGGGCTCCTCTCTGAGGACGGGTTACGCCCCGGGATAGACGAGCAAGGACTCTTATCATGTACCCCATCAAAAAATTAAGTGTAAAAATGTACAGATAATTTTTTTTTTAATAAAGAATTAATTCAGAGTTATAGGTTACCAATCAGAATTCCTAGGCGATTGCTTGAAAACGATTATTGTTAGTAAAACCGTTTATAATATTAGATCATTGTTTTGTTTTAATCTGCTAAATTTTATATTTTGTAAAAGTTTTGAATGTTATGTTTTGAGATTTTCAACGTATTATAATATTTTTCATGTTCTGTTTCCTCTATAGGAGAGGTCTATCTAACAAGGGATGTTCAANGGTACTGGACTAGCTATCGTGCTACATAATAGCCATTGATAAGAAGAAAATGACTGATAAGAACAGATCGCTTAACCAGAGACTTCTACTAGAGATGAAATATATATATACTCTTTCTCTCTATATATACATATATATGTATAGAGAGAGAGAAAGAGAGAGTAAGAGAAAGTTTGAACCGTCAATATTATTAGATTATCTTATGTATGATCGGTGAAAAACTGCTCCGATATTAAAGCCTCCGCTATTAAAGTAATCTGAATAATATTTAAAGATAAATTACTCCAGAAGAAAGAGACTCGGGTTTGTTCGATCCTCCAACAGACTGTAGCCTGGAGCATTATTCAGCGGTTTGTACGGCCAGCGGAAACCGGATCAGGATAAGTAAATCTCACTCTATACTTGTAAAACAGGCGATTTACACTTTCTTTGAACGGGGGAGGAAAACAAATGGCTGGCGATAAAACTCAAGTGGGCAAACAAGGGAAAGCACTCCAGTAGAAGTAGTGTGATGTTGAGCTGCTCCAACGGGATTTGTGGAGGGATTTGTGCGTTGCAAAGGAACTTTAGCATGGGCTGTGGGATTGGTTGGTGGGCATTCGAGCTCCTTCTCTCTGCTCAACGTCGTTTTGGACATTTACAAAAAAAAAAAAAAAAAAATGTCTCAACCAAAATTGAGAGCTTTACAATTAGTTTTACACGCATAAACTTTATGTTCCTAAGTACTCTTGATGGATATATTAAATTTATTAAGTTACGTAAAAACAAAATGCTTCAGATCATCATGATATAATAATTTAGTATTTATTGTACTCTTTTAACTGTTTCATTATTAAAAGTGTTGGAAACATCAATCTTCTCTCGTTACTATTGTAACTCATACATTTTCGATTGAGTGTGCAGACACATAACTGTTAACTTGTAATAAAAACAACCAACTGGTAACTGGTACCACCAGCTTTCCAGTAGAAGTTATGGTTGTTAAAAAATAAATATTTGACAAGTTCCCTTTTTTAAGCTATCCTGTTTGTAACTTTTGCTTAGAAATTCCCAGCGACGTTCCACTAACTATTGAACGAGGACATTCATTTTT
The DNA here is from genome assembly GCA_000696205.2 of Oncopeltus fasciatus. Lineage (NCBI taxonomy): Eukaryota > Metazoa > Arthropoda > Insecta > Hemiptera > Lygaeidae > Oncopeltus > Oncopeltus fasciatus. The sequence continues at coordinate 837,130 of KZ806967.1, read as the reverse complement.
TATTTATCCAAAGGGAAGGGGATGGAGGTTTAGTAGACGATCAAATTTAAAAATAATAACTTCGGTGTAATCAGTGTCATGGGATTAATATATCACTAGTTTATAAAATATCACTTTTGAATATTCGCATTTCGTAAAGGTATTATGAATTTATTATTAATTGAAGTATGTAACTAGTTGTGATAACTATTTTTTTTTAAATAGTGAGCTCAAATTTGGTATTGAATTTTTTTCCAACCATCGTTTGATCAATTCATTATTGCCTGGAATATAGGAGAAGAAATAAAATGGGTTCTTCGAGAAAATTCTAAATAAATAACAATTAACGAAAAAAGTAAATTTATTAAATTTGTCATTATTTTATTTTATTTTATTATTTTTATTTTTCATATAATTAATAGTTGAAAAATTATTTATGTTCTGTGACATGTCACAAAAATGGTACACTGAAAGACTCTCTGAGAAACTAGCAGAAATGGTTAAATATCTTTCATTATTTCCTCTTAGCCTGATGGAGTATATACATTTTCCTCTGAAGACCAAATTGGCATTTTTATCTAACATAGGCCCATATATCTAAACTATGAAGAAAAACATGGAATATCTGTTCAGTTTACGCAAACCTGAGTGTAGGATTTGTACTACAGAAAGTGACTGGACATAAATTTGAAGGGTCACTAACTATTTCATGAGATAGCAGTTCCCTAAAACAGAACTGTAGCTAGTTAGGCTTGAAAAGATTATAGGCCTTAAGAGTTATAATTGTTTACCTGTGGAAGGGGAAAGGGCGGTCAGGTTATAGAGGTTGCCGACGGTGGGGGGGGGGGGGGGGGTTTGGAATTCTAAACAAAACTTTGTAAACCCCCTCCACCACTCTACCAGATTCCTCCTTTGAGCTTCCCCAACCTTTGGACGGGAAATATGCCGCTGATTACGCCACTTATTTGACAGTTTCCAGAGAGAGCAGCAGCCTCCGTGTTGTTGGCCTAATTAAACCTGGGGGTTGGGGAGAGGGGTGGGAGCGAGGGGGCGTGGGAGGGAGGCAGTCTGAGGGGTTGGACTTAGTGCTTTGTGAAGTACCTCGTACCACCCTCCTAGAACAAAGTGGACGTTGCATATTTCACCTCTCTCTCTCTCTCTCTCTCTCTCTCTCTCTTCCCCCACTACATATCTCAGTCTCCTTCTCTCTCTCTTCTCTCTTTCTCTCTCTCTCTCACTCTGGGAGATTTATTAAAATGCCAGGCGATCCTGAGAACCCAGCCACCCTGCATCTCTAACAGAGACCTTCTTTGAATCTTTTTGAACTTGGTTGTTCGTACGATCTAGCCATAAGGCTTATCCCAATAAACCGCATAGTTCTGTCATGGCCTGTCAACTCTCTTCGTTCACAAGTAATATCGCATTCAATTATGAACATTCGTGATGTACGTCAAAATATTCGAAAATGAATCCTCATTTTTTAATAAATCTGAAAATACACCTTTTGGAATTTCAAATAATATTTTTTATTGTTTGAATTGAAATTCTAATTGTCTCATCAAGATATTATTATTAGCTCAGTTATATTGAAAAAGAGTTATCCGCGAAGATACTAAGTCACGACTTTTGAAATGAATTTCATTACTGCTTATTTCGAAAGTTACTCTTTGCACATCCTCTGCCAAGACGGTACTGGACTAGCTATCGTGCTACATAATAGCCATTGATAAGAAGAAAATGACTGATAAGAACAGATCGCTTAACCAGAGACTTCTACTAGAGATGAAGAAAATATTCTTTCATAATTTTGAAATGAAAGTCACAATTCAAATTTTTCAGAAATTAAATTAATGTTCGAGCATTTAATCAACTTAAATATGTTTGCGACTGATACAAAATAATGTCATATGTACTGAATTTTGTGACGATACTATTACTAATTATCTTCTTTTAATTATTCTTAATTTTAAATAAATGGCATTATAAGTAATTTTTCCCCCATTTTTTTAAGAATATGCTATTTCAGTTATCTTGAAAAAAAATTAAGAAGAATTTTCATTATTTTTGACATACATTTGAACCTTTGAATCATATGTACTTCAAAATAGTTATATTTATTAGCTAACTAAATATTTATAAATGCTCGGTCAGGTTCTTGCATAAACATAGCAGATTACAATGCTTCATTAAGAAAAACAAGTTAAATAAATAAATTTAAATGATAAATTTGGTTTTAACTATTTCGAGCCATGAAGAGAAGCTTCCAACCCTTCTTAGATATTGTGCATTTCATTGATTCTTTGTGCTCATTTTGCAAAAGTTAAATTTTACAGAAGACAAATTTGTAAAACTTTATTTTACAAAAGTGAAATATATTTCTTAGAACATTGATAACAATAAAAATATTTAAAATTATTCAACTTGGCTGTTACCTAAGCCTCCTTCTTCCTTGACCTATCTCTGTTTGATTTTATGTGCTATTCGTATGTATCTTCTTGACTCTAGATGCATGTCTTAACTCTGTAGAGTATGTGCCTGTAGGTATTGGCTGGAATGTACGTACGAAGCGGGTATTTGAAGATCACCCTTCAGACCCCTCTCGGTCGTTCTGCTAGCTGTTGTAGTACTACTCTGTACCTTTCTCTTGTGCAGGTGTGGGGAGGATGACGATGGACGTGAAGGCGGCCGGCGCCAAAGGAGGCGCGCCCACGCCGAACGCCGGGACCCAGGAGTGTGCGGGCTGTGGGAAGCACATCACTGAGAGGTAAGCAATCTCCAGTTACTCTTTGCAATAGATAACTCTTATCAGATTATAGAGACTATATTTATAGAGACGCAACTCTAGATAATTTTAGTGAATTCATTCTTCAGTCCTGAGTGTTAAGCTCCGAAATATAGGTAAATATTAAACAATTAATGAGAGGGAATAGAATAAAAAATTCTATCTGTCCCAGCCAGGAATCGCATTTACCAGTTATGCTACCAGGACGAACTACATATCTCATTAAATAGCTTGACAATGTCAGCTCCTTCGAGTACAAGACGAAGTACTCACCTTTCTCGTGGGTTAGGCTCTCGCTAGTGTAGAGGGAATTTAATGAGATATCTAGCGCGTCCTGGTAGCATAACTGGTAAATGCACCGACCCGGATAGCAGGAAATCCAGGTTCGATTCCTGGCTGGGACAGATAGATTTTTTATTCTATTCCCTCTCATTAATTATTTAAAATTTACGTGGAATAAAATACCACAACCAAATAAAATATTTATATAGGTAAATATTTGTGAGTGTATCATAATAAAACGTTCGTCCTTGTAAAAATTTGAGTAGGTTCATGAGAAAAATAGGGCTTATCGGGGAGCCTTTGGAGAAAGATAAAGTTTTCTCTTATTGAAAAGGTGTTTTTTTTTTTTTAAATTGACTACCTCAAGCTTAGCAACATTTCTTTATTTATTAAACCTAAGGTAATTCAAGATACATTATCTCATCTTCACTGGACAAGAATACCCCAATGTTGATATAAGAGAGAATGCGGGGGTCTCAATAAAGAAAGGATAAAATTTTTGAAGATTGGAATATTCCATTTTGAAAATAAAAAAAAAAGACATATTCATCATTGTTACTCCCAGTTAATAATAAAAAATAAAAAGTAAATAAATAATAATGCCCTAATATTTTGCTTAAGGCATTGAAACTCAGACGAGTCACATTCAAAATATAATCAAATATATTTTATAAGTTAAAAAATGTATTCATTATAGTGAGGTTTACAAAACATCCAATATTTTAATTAAACTTAACAATTGGCATACTGAATTTAAATATATTAAGCATAACAAGTTTCATAAAAGTAAATAAATTGGAATCAGTCAATTTCGGGGCAATTTCATTCTATTGACAATCATCTCCATGCTCTTGAAGGCGGAATATTTAGTAAATTTTAATTTAAGTAAGCCATTAAAATTAGGATATAATTTTAGTAATTAATTCAAATAAATTAGAGGAATTTGGAGACGTCAGTATAACTCTATCTAGTTAAGGTTTTTTAATTATTTCTAATCTTCATAATTTTTCTATATCGAGTAATAAGAATATTTTCGAAATATTTTTATTTCCCAAAAGAGCAATTCTATTAGGCCATGGAATAAAATGGAAGAATCTTGTCATAAATTTAGGAAGGACAATAATCACTATTTATCTCTTAAAAGAATAAAACTCCATGGTACTATTTATTGATACTTAACAAATAGGAGAGGAATATCTTTAAGATAGGAGTTTAACTAAATATTTAGAGGAGGGAATTGATTATATGAGTGTTGTCCTATGTAATCATCTCACCTAAGAAATCAATGTGATTAAGAAGCTTTTAATGATAAGATAAAATATTGTTCATCTGAAAATCCTGCTTACTCCTCCTACTTAAGAGTACTTTTTCTGATGAATTTTGGTACCTGTAATATGTCCTTTGTTTGCAGATACCTGCTGAAGGCATTGGACCTCTACTGGCACGAGGACTGCCTTAAGTGCGGCTGTTGTGACTGTAGACTAGGTGAAGTCGGCTCAACCTTGTACACGAAGGCCAACCTTATCCTCTGCAAAAGAGACTACCTCAGGTAACATACAACCTTAACACTATACTTAATCGTAGAGCACTCCCTCCCCTAAAGACAATGACCTCTACTGGCACGAGGACTGCCTTAAGTCCGGTTGTTGCGACTGTAGACTAGGTGTAGTCGACTCAACCTTGTACACAACGGCCAACCTAATCCTCTGCAAAAGAGAAAACCTCTGGTAACAGACTTCCTTAACACTATACGTAATCGTAGAGGACAATGTACTGTCTCCTGAAGGAACTGACCTTCAGTCTAAGAGGACACCTTCAGATTATTAAGACAATTATATGAAAATACCATATTTAAAATATATTAATCTTTAGTAAAGACAAATAATAAATAATAAATTCAAATTGAGAGTTTTTTTTAAAAATTATCTGCCGAAATTTCGGCTTACATTGTAAGCCATCTTCAGGACTAACATGAAGACGAGAGAGACGTCATTATAGCCCTGAAGATGGCTTTAAAATGTATGCCGAAACGTCGGCAGATAATTTTTTTAAAAATACACTTTTTTTTTAAAATTTGTATTTTTTTTTGGATCTACCTTGACCACCCCAAACAAAAAAGTTTTTGTAGATCCAAATCAGAATGAAAAATACACACTTCCATTCCTAGGCGAACCTAGATTATTCAAATATTTTTTTATTGACTTAATAGAACCTCAATTAACGGAATTCTAGATTTACGTAGCACGAGAAAAATGTCTCACCTTATATTCTAAATGTCAAAGAAATGTTAATGAGCTAATAATTTAATTTATACATATATTCCTCACATTTATTTCTATCTAAATATCTAATAATATTTATAACTAACGAAGCAGGTTGAATGGCAGTAAACTTCTGTAATAAGCTTCCTTTTTTTTTTTTTTTTTTTTAATCTCTGCCTCAATATTAAAATATCGTAAATATAAAAGTGATTTGCATAATGGAATTATATCACTACGTGACTGGAATAGACTTCTTAAGCGGCACTGGAAAGATTGAGTGGGAGCAAGATATTAAAAAAAAAAAAAGCCACACTCAAGAAGAAAAAAATAAAGCCATTAAAAGCATATAGATCTGAAAGAATTCAGTAGATTTAGAGCAGGTCTTTCTATTTAAGCCCTGTGATAAGGGCGTTAGGGGTCCGAAATCCGAGATCACCACCCGCGATAAGGCATGCACAGGTCGGGTGTCGGCTCTTTCCTTCACTCTTCTTATCCACGTGAGGAAGTGAATTAGACTAATGGCCACAATTGGAATTCCAACGCGAGGACCAGGATTTGACGTTCCTTTTCATTAGTTCTGCCCGTGGTCCTCAACACACAGTTTTCCTCTATTGCGTGTGTGTGTTTGTGTGTCAATGTTTATTTATTGCTTCTTAACTCATAATTTGATAAACTGTCATGTTAGTTGTCTCACAGCTGGACATGCCAACCATGGTAACGCTTGGAAGTAGGAATAGGAATGAAACACTCTCAATTCTTTGCTAGCATCATCTTATTGCATAATAATGGAAGTAAATATTGCAGAAATTAAACGTCCTACTTAATACTTAAAAATTAAAATAACAAGTTGAAAAAAATGATAAAAGACTGCGATAAGTCACGGTTATCACCGATCAGTGTCACTCCTTCTGAAGAATGTGTCACTAACATTCGACCAAAGAAGTTTCCATTACAATCTCAGAGGTATCCATTCGACCAAAGAGGAATCCATTACAACCACAGAGGTATCCATTCGACCAAAGAAGTATCCATTACAACCACAGCGGTATCCATTCGACCAAAGAGGAATCCATTACAATCACAGAGGTATCCATTCGACCAAAGAGGAATCCATTACAACCACAGAGGTATCCATTCGACCAAAGAGGTATCCATCACAATCAGTTCTCCGTCATCTCTGTTAAAGAGTACTCTTCTCGATGTATTTATATAACTGTACATTTTGTCTCGTCCAATGTCCATCAGAAATTTTCCTATGCAAGAAATTTCCCTAGTAGATCTTTACTCTTATCACCGTAACTCTTATAGCCAATAACTAACAATTCAAATGGAGATGGCCTCGAGGTTTAATAAAAAATAAAATGTATTATTTAAATCATAAATGATACTGGACATTTTATGCTCCGGTGTAATATTTTATTTATACTTATAATGTGAAATTTCATTTCATTTCCTACCACCGCTTGTGAAGTTGTATTTTGTATCTGGAGACTGCTGAACTGAGTTGCGGACGGACGAGGCTCGTGCCGGATATGTGAGCAAGCTGATAAGAGCGAGCGGGACCTATATTCCTAGACCGAAGGAGAGATTTGGAGGGGGCTTAGTCCCAGATAGTGAGAGGTCTGATAAAGAGAACACCCCTTGATGAAGTTTGTTTTTGTGGCTTTGGGTGAAGTTCAGTGATACAATTTCTTAATATGTCTCCTATTTATGGCTTATCAAGTCTAGTCTCTGAGTTAAGGCACAAAATATGAAAGCTAGCTGTATGTGAGTAAGCACTGAATTCCAGCACTTAATTCGAAGCCTTTTATACATACATATATATATATACCCTTTCCTTCATGTGAATATATAGTTATATGGTAGTGTAACATATTTTTTTATGCATCCTGATCTTCTTTATGAAGCTTATGGAGCTAGCCAAACAAAAGTATATAGATGATTTCAAGGGATTACAATACTGGATGCCCATAGTAAATTACGATGAAACATACTAATATTTACAGTACATAATATTCTTAAAAATAAATTCCTATACATTGAAGTACATTGTGTGTATATATATATATATAAAATNCTTGTAATGTGATATATATATATGTATGTATGTATGTTAATGATGTTCGTCACTTACTAATGCATTTTACAGCTAATTATTCACTACCCTGTGTATGAAAATTTAAAAAGAAGATCTTAATATTTGTGAATTATTTGTTTAGAATAAGCATTTGATTTTCAAGAGCTGTAAACTAATTTTAATCTCTCTTAAGAAAAGTTTTTTTTTTTTAATATAAAATCTTTGTTTCTACAGCAATAAGATTTAAAAAAAGAATTAATACTTTAAAGAAAGGAGTAGTGTCGAATAAAATGAAAAAAATGATTAGCCAAAATAGGAACCAGCTCGCAATTAATTTAAATTTGAACAATAATCATTCTTATTTCAACATGTTTTATATTTCTTCCCCGTCATGTTTCAACCTTTCGGTTATATTTTCTCTCTCTCTCTCTCTCTCTCTCTCTCTTCCCCCACTACATATCTCAGTCTCCTTCTCTCTCTCTTCTCTCTTTCTCTCTCTCTCTCACTGGGAGATTTATTAAAATGCCAGGCGATCCTGAGAACCCAGCCACCCTGCATCTCTAACAGAGACCTTCTTTGAATCTTTTTGAACTTGGTTGTTCGTACGATCTAGCCATAAGGCTTATCCCAATAAACCGCATAGTTCTGTCATGGCCTGTCAACTCTCTTCGTTCACAAGTAATATCGCATTCAATTATGAACATTCGTGATGTACGTCAAAATATTCGAAAATGAATCCTCATTTTTTAATAAATCTGAAAATACACCTTTTGGAATTTCAAATAATATTTTTTATTGTTTGAATTGAAATTCTAATTGTCTCATCAAGATATTATTATTAGCTCAGTTATATTGAAAAAGAGTTATCCGCGAAGATACTAAGTCACGACTTTTGAAATGAATTTCATTACTGCTTATTTCGAAAGTTACTCTTTGCACATCCTCTGCCAAGACGGTACTGGACTAGCTATCGTGCTACATAATAGCCATTGATAAGAAGAAAATGACTGATAAGAACAGATCGCTTAACCAGAGACTTCTACTAGAGATGAAGAAAATATTCTTTCATAATTTTGAAATGAAAGTCACAATTCAAATTTTTCAGAAATTAAATTAATGTTCGAGCATTTAATCAACTTAAATATGTTTGCGACTGATACAAAATAATGTCATATGTACTGAATTTTGTGACGATACTATTACTAATTATCTTCTTTTAATTATTCTTAATTTTAAATAAATGGCATTATAAGTAATTTTTCCCCCATTTTTTTAAGAATATGCTATTTCAGTTATCTTGAAAAAAAATTAAGAAGAATTTTCATTATTTTTGACATACATTTGAACCTTTGAATCATATGTACTTCAAAATAGTTATATTTATTAGCTAACTAAATATTTATAAATGCTCGGTCAGGTTCTTGCATAAACATAGCAGATTACAATGCTTCATTAAGAAAAACAAGTTAAATAAATAAATTTAAATGATAAATTTGGTTTTAACTATTTCGAGCCATGAAGAGAAGCTTCCAACCCTTCTTAGATATTGTGCATTTCATTGATTCTTTGTGCTCATTTTGCAAAAGTTAAATTTTACAGAAGACAAATTTGTAAAACTNTATATAAATAAGAGTAAATAAAAAAATGTATTCTATAAGAGATGATGTCATAAAAGAGAGAGCTGAGAGCTAAAGTTTGCTCTGACTGGCTGTGAATAATGAGTTAGTGGAGCACTCACTTAGTTACCTTCATAAATCTCTTTGTTAAAAAAACGTTTTTCGTAAAAATGTTATGTAACAGAAACTATACAAAACTGCTTTTGCTCCTATTATATTTGATCATTATATCTTGTCTCAATTGACAACGAAAATATCATGATTATTCAAATTAAATATTCAATTTTTATTTTATTGAAAGAATGTAAATATTAAATTTTGGTCTATTTTTAAACCCTCTTTTTCCTCTTCCTTCGATTTCAACTAAAATAGTTTTTCCATGGGTTTCTAACAAAAAGTTTTAATATCAAATTTGGTTCCTATATTTGAAAAAAATGGGGGGTCTACAATCTTAATTAAATTAATAAATAGTTTCATTTATTTTATTTTCATAAAGTTATAAAGTAAAATTTCTAGACACTTATAATTAAGTGTTATTAATTATTACTTATATTAACTTTTTTTCCATTAATTATTAACTTAACATTAATTAATGTTTTTTTTTGTATTTATAACCGTAACGAAGACAACTGACGATTTTCAGTTTTTTCTTACTCACTTCTTAACTCCTCCATACATTGGCTATTCTAGCCCAGTTAATGAACCTTACAACGGAGTGCAAAATATAAGCTCAACTATGGAATTTATTTCCCTTATTTTTAAAATTGCAAATGGTAGAGTATGTAAAGACAAATATATACATATATAGACAAGCAAATACATGTATAAGCTCTCTCATTGTAAGATCGGTAAAGAGCTATTGAAATTCTTTAAAGATGTTCTCAGAACCCAACGGATTCAAGGTGAATAGCTCCGATAAATGAACTATCAGCCGATATGAGTTGACGACGTGTGTTGCTACTTAAGATTCACATATTGGCTAGTTTTCCCACTCCCAGCGGAAGTCAGCGCACACACGAGGACAGGTAAGAACCCAGACCAGTTGTACACATCCTCATGTTCGGATCTCCGTCCGAGCGGGGGAGAGCCAATAGCACGGGCTGTACCAATCCCCCGGGAACAAATAACTACCACCTCGCTGCTGGTCCAGCTGTAAAAACAGGTTAACTGCCGCCTCCGCCGTGAGTCTCCAAGTGGCCGGTGGAGAGCGTTACTGCTCTGATATCGAGTGCCGGGGCATATCGGACACAAATCATCCCCCATCTTTCGAAACAACACTTGGACCCTACAAACAGAGCTGTATTTCACACTTCCACCACCTATAAAGCCGATATACAGCTCAGAAGTTTCCCGATTCTCTAAATCTTCCTTCTAAGGAACTATCTTTATTTGAGAAGTTTTATTCGATATTTAGACCCTTTCACTTAAGCCAAACATAAACCGAAGCACTCTATTTTTTAAACTAAGATGATTTTAGTTGGGGTTCGGTCAAGGTAGATCCAAAAAACACAAATTTAAAAAATGTATTTTTTAATAAAGGATTATCTGCCAACGTTTCGGCTTACACTACAATGTAGCCATCTTCAGGGCTGTAGAAATACAATGTCATGAGAATACAATAATAATTGAAATTAGTATAATAGAGAATTGCAATAATATAATGTGATATCAAGAGTATGAATGTAGAAAGCTATGTAAGAAAATTTAAAGTTTATGAAAAACAATTTGAAAAAGAACCAATTTGAAAAAAACATGCAAACAAACAGCTTATTGACAAGAAAAAAAATTGAAATATCATTAAAGCAGTAATTTGCCACACCTACCTACCATGAAGACGTCCTGTCCCTAAGTTCACATTTCCATGACTAAATTATATAAATTTTACTTTTACACAAAGTGAGAGGTAAGAGGAGTGTGGGTAGCATGTACAAGGCGGAAGGTGTAAATGGAAAGCGGCCTGTTGCAAGAGAGGGCAATAAAAGGACAAAGGAAAAAAAGGAAGGGTATTATTGGGAATAAGTGACTTTGGAACTGGGAAAAATGTTTGACAGGTTTATTGAGACGGAGGGCTGATGGTTGTTAGAATGTTAGAATAATTTGAGGAAATTTGTTCATCATCTTATAATAATATCTACGGTCAACAAACTCTATTTTTTAAATTGTACTTATTACTATTTTTACACTAAATCAAGACTGAAATTAAGTCTTTTGGCACAAGTAAACAAAATTCCTCATATACATAAAATCGGTTTTAAACTTTTGCAAGAGAGCCTTTAAAAAATAATACTAAGGAAAATATTTTAGAACGTAACGTCGAGGGTTGGTTGGGACCACTAACTTTTAAATGCAGAAATCAGTATGCAATAAAGGAATAGAATAAAAAAATCTTACTACCTAAATCGGGACTTGAACCCGGATCTCCTGCTTTCGGGGCGGGCATGCTATCCATTGCACCACCGAGGCTAGCCAAATGATTAATTTTACTCCCTGCACTCTACTGGGAGTCTAAACCCCCGAATAAGATGAATATATAGCCTTATGCTCGAAAGAGCTAACATTTTCAGCTATTTGTTAGACTCTCGTTTTTTTTCTCCTTTTGTTTCCTTTTTTTAAATATTGTATTTGTTGTGGTATTTAATCCCACATTAATTTTATACAATAAATGCAAGGGAATAGTATTAAAATTTTTTTTAATTATTTGCCAGCTTGTATTTTTTATTATCTAGGCAGATAAAAAAAATAAACTTTTTTTTTTTCTATAAATGTAATTTTTTTTTTTTAGGTCATCCTTGATGTAACCCCAAAACAAATTCTCTGTTGACAATCTCCACAGTCAAAAACTCTCCATTTGAAAATATGCTATATTTCTGTACATGTATGCTGAATGTCCTAATACATTCCAGAATAATTGTTCTGAACAAATGAGGAAAAAAGACCGGGAGGAAATAGTGAATCCTCGAACATTCTCTGGTTGATATCGACCAGCCACAGGGGCTGAAAGACCAAGCTAATACATTATCTAAAACCTTTGTAACTCAATTAAAACACACAGTGTCACAGTGCCCCGGGGAGCTCACCCCCCTCCCTTTTCAACACAGAGACTTATTGTTTTCTGCATTAATTATTGCAACAATGGATGTAGGAAATACAATGGACTTGGTCAAAGAGACTTTATCGTGTCGGGAACTCGCTCGAATGGGCACGAAACAATATTTCCCGGCTGTGCATGAAGCCTTTAGACACTCCTCAGATTTCCTCTGTTGCCGAAGCCTTCCCCGTTGGACAAATTTGAATTTTTGCTCTCCCCACACAAATCAAAGTTGCCATTTTGTATGCCCACGTATGCGAGAAAGAGATCCGAATTCATGAAGGTTGTGTTCCCTCAGTCTCTTCCCACTTTAAGGCCATTCTTACCTCTTGTCCAAAGGTCTACAAGGAGATAAATTGGATGTGGGTCTGGGGTTTGTTTCTCATCTTTTTCTTAGAAATCTTAAATATAACTGACTAAAATACATTTTTGGTATATTTATAACATGTGATTTCTTTATTTTATTTAAAGGCCGTATTTAAATACTGCTAAACAAGGTCATCGAAGAAGGGTTTAATGAGAGAAAAGATTGAAAAGCCGTAAAATAAATAGTAAATAATAATTACTGTGAAAGCTATTCATTTTCTTTCGTCTAACATATTTATAAAAATTGATATTAAAAATGAAACACAACTATAAATCTTTAAGACGTGCCCTAAAAAACTAGAAACGGTTTATCGACAAGTCAGTTTATTTTTAATTTTTAACTGTGATTTTTAAGAATTGATTACAAAAGCTCTCGTTAAAAATAAAGGGGAACTAGTGTCGTCTATACTTCTCATTTGAGCGTTCTAAATGTTTCAATTTCAGCCGTTTGTCAATTAGAAAATCCCACATCGTTTATCGTGAATGTGAGGAGTCAGAGCAAACTTTGATATGATAACTTAATGTTGTCAATACTTATAATCAATTGATTTATGAACCTTCAATTAAAAGTGAATCAATGTGTGTGTGTTGGGAGGGGACGGGGGGCTAGGCGTTTTGGGTTTCTATGTGTCTTAAATTTAAAAATAGTAGGCACGACGACACTTAGCAGATCAATTTTAGATTAATTAATTAAAATACAATATACGGCAGTTATCGTTTGCAAAATTTCAACTAATGAAAACACGTCATAACAAAAATACTTCTCCTCGTGAAGAAATCAATTCTGCCTTACAAGACAGTTTAATAATTCAAATAAAACGCCTAATGAAAATCTAAATCGGATTAATAAAGTTTTTTTTCATTCTTTAGAAAAAAACATCTTGTTGCAAGCCATAAAATCCGGCGAGCCATCTTAATTGATACAGGATTGCCGAGGCAAATTTTTTGAGAAATAATATCTTGACCAAAACCATGGCTATATGACGATATAATGACCATAAGTTTGTTTAGAATATGATGGTAACTTGTAGAAAGTTCCTCCCTCAATGACTTGAAATAGTTGAATTTGAAGTTAAAATTTTTAAAAATCTCATTTTTCAAAATAAACATGGGTTTTCTCATTTGGACATAAACTGTGATGTAGTAATGGGAATGGAAAAACTCTTTCCAAATCAGAGACTATGGACACAGTTATATATAATGACCACCTAATTTTAAACCAGTTTTTAAAATAAACTCAACGTTTCCCAGCTAATGAATTATCAACAAATTTACGAATGAATAATATTATTTTGAGACAATTAATAATATTGTATCTTGAATGCGGAGCTCTAAAAGCAGTATATATGTACAGAAGCGCTGTTAATTGTCTCCGGCTGTGAGTGACAATGAGACTAGATGCAGAGAGGATTTGCCTGTGGAATTACTGGGGGACAAAGGGACTTGGAGTACGCCGGCATTATCTGCACCACTCCAGAGCTCAGTTCCAGAGGTCAGCTCTACATCAGCGAGCCACTTCCAGCCGGTGTGGAGGGCAGTGTGAGATCCGCTTTGTTGTATGAAGGGCGGAGGGAGATAAACAAATAATGGGATTAATTCACAATTGGAACCCCGGCAAAATAAAAAAAAATAGTGATAATCCCCCAATTGGTATCCCTTTCAGCTTCTGACGCAGCAACCCTTAGCTAAAAGAAATCTTGAAATATAATTTGAAGCGTCAGTTACAGAATTAAAATCAATTCTACTTTAAATAAATCTGTTATTTATGCATAAACCGCTCTAAATTTGAAATTAATTATATTCCACATAGGCTGAGAAGAATGATTATATATTCCTTATCGAATGGTTTATCCGTTTTGGAAATTGACAAGAGTAAACAAGCTTTCAATGTTGGTCCAGACCACTTCATGCTCCTCATACGAACAATAGTACTATATATAACCTACATCATTAATTTTTTTCATTAATTTTTAGTAATAACTATGTCACAATTTTTCTGATCTTTCTATACCCTATTTCACATTTAAAGTTTATATGAAGATATACTTTATAAGAATTAATTGAAACTATGGTCTACGTCTCATCTGCTCTAGAAATATTGCAAAATGATACTACGAATAAGAGATCATTGATTTAAGGCGTAATTTGACACGAAAGTTTTATGAATGAAAACTAAATGACAATTCCATGGTTGTTTGCAGCTATGAAAGCCCTGTTTGGCTGGAATCTTCGTCCGCAGAAAGATGAAAGCAAGAAAAAAATGTTTAAATAGAAGATTGTATTTTCTATCATATGCTGCCTCAATTTTGCCCATTCAATGAAGAATGGTACCCAATTATGGTTGGGTGTTCCCAGGCACACCAAGAAACCAGTGTGTCAGTGCAAATAAAAGTACAGAATTATATTAGAATGCATATGCATAACGTTAAAAAAAATATGTTGCACCACCGTATTTTTAGTATGTTTTAACTTGAATAATATTTTGTATACCAGTTTAATTACTACGGATCTTGATTAACTCCCAAAATAAGAAGACGACAATTTAAAAAAAATGTTTTTATTAATTTTGAAGGTTTGATTTGAAATTATCAGTAATTTTCCCGTCATACATTAATCGTCTTATTGAGAGGAGAAATCATGGATCTTCTGAATAAAATGAAACATTTTTCTTCCTTTGGCCTGTAACAGTCATTGACATTTTACAACAACATTGCAAATTTACAAACTATAAAGTTATCTTCCAGATTATGATTGACATCGGGTGCAAATAAGGTGCACCCAGTGTGTGTAGACTCAATTATAAAGGTGTCAAAAGGGGTGGGGGGGAGGGGGGCGCGAAGATGAGGAACAGTCTGGTAATTAATTCAAAAGCCGAGTGTGGGAGAGTGTGAGTCCCCAACGCCTAGTTTTAAATACCCAATTTGACTTGCAAACCCAGCCAGGATCCAGCAGCCAAGCAAGGGGACACAGATTATAAATCTTAAGTTATTCTCGAGGAGTTTATTTTCCAGTGAATTATTCAGGAAACCCCTGGAAGGCGAGGATCTTCCAAAAGCTCCCCCCACCCCCCCGCTACCCCAGAAGCGGCGCCATCTGCTAACTAAGACACGGGACTCTCCCTTTCGCGACGTCTTAGTTTCAAAACGCCTTAATATGTTTAAAGTCTCTCTCTCTCTCTCTCTCCAGACCGGCGTATGGCGGAGTCGTCTCGCATTTTCCGCATAAGGAATTAGTCCGTCCTCACTCTCCCCGGTGGGGAGGGGGTGGGGGGCGCGCTATCCTCGAGCAGCAATGACTCTTACCTCCCGCACACGTCTGCGAACTTATCGCCCTCGCTCTCCTGTTAAATGGGGCCTGTCCCATTGGATTTACCGGGGGCACCTTTCCCGCGCTCTTCTCAAACAGTAATGACATTTTCTCTGCAGCAAACCGGATCATGGGGACCCGAACACTCGATTTATTCAGAATAAATGGAATCAGATTAGGTTAATGGAATCAGTTATGTCTAATGGAAATCCTCTTTACTTACATATGGTAAATTAAAAACATGCTGCATGAACAGCTCTATGCTCAAAATATTTAGTATCAGATTGAAATGCCATACTGAAGATGAATACATTCAAAATAATGTTATTTATTTATTTACTAATAGTTATACCTTTCAAATACTAATTTAGTTAGGCAACGTACATAAGGGTGGCACAACACTAAGTTAAATCACTATCCAGTGATAAGAGGACCCTATGTATTGGTTAGAGGGAGGGGGTTTAGAGAGAGATCAAAATTTGAAATATTTATATATTCGCAATTTTTAGCGCTACCTAAAAAGTATAGAACAAAATAAATGTAAAATGAAATTTTATTCAATTCATATTTCATAGACCCACAATCGATCCAAAAACTTTCTTATAAAAAAGCTTTCTAAGAAAGACATTATAAAATGTAATTCCGAGTGATGAGAGCTTCCCCCACCTAGAGCAAACTTAAGTGGACATACCTGCATTGTGCCGACAATGCTTAAGACGAACAGGCAGGAGGTTGAATTTTACAATAGACTTGTATTAAGTTATTAAGGGTTTTACAACTATGAAATTTATGCAAAAAGTAATTTATTTTTTAGTTGTAAATTTTGTTCCTGAATCCAAAGCATTTTATTTTATTTTATCGATCTTTATAATTGCTTCTTTAGAGATAATATTAATTTATTTTTTTGATAACCCAAATAAAACTATTATTCTTTTTGCGTAAATGCCATAGTTAAAAAAAATTAAGTGTCTAAAATAAAATTGAATATCCATCAAACAGAAGCTTTAGAAAGTCACAATTTATTCCTAAACTTAATTTACTTTCATATATTTTATACATTTGTGTTTAGGAGGGCACCGTTAGATTCCATAGAAGACCATTGGGGAAAACCAATTTATGATTATCTTTATTCCCATATCCACAGGTCAGAACATTTGTCTGGCCGCCTGATTCTTCCACATTCAATGAAGAATATGGTACCCAATGTGGTTGGATGTTCCCTGCAGTACACCAGGACTCATTAAGATCCGAAATGCAAAAAGTAAATAATAACTGTGCATTGGGATTATTGAATACCGAGGACTTAAGCTCTGGAGCCCAGTGCCATAGCCACTTGACTACCGTGACCCTCTTTGATTATGATAAGGGGTAGAGATGGCTCAAACATCCTGGGAAGAGATTCCGTCCTGCCTCCAATGTTTATCCCCAAAAGTCTCTTGGAACTCTCACCCCCCCGAATCTTCCGAAGTTCCTCTCCCCCGCCATTCTCCTAAGTCCCCTCCCTCCTAAGTCCCTGTATCAGTGCTAAGAGTAGCTAATGACGTCTTCAGACAAGGGGCTTCCTGTTTGCTCTCGCTGGGTGACAATGGAGGCAGGGTCTCTTTCGGTCACGCTCCTACAACCGCCCCCACCCCCCGCCATCCCGTCTTACTCACTGTAGACTCAATCTGTGGGTAGAAGTATCGCTCCTCATGGATACGTACAGAGATATAAAGAGAAGAATCGATTCTTGAGATGCTACTGTTGTGTATGTGTGTGTGAGAGAGAGTGAGAGAGAGAGAGTGAGTGGGCGAGAGGGTGAGGGAGAGAGAGAGAGGGGGGGGGGGAGAGAGAAATAGAGAAAGAGAAACAAAAAATAAGAATTTTATAAATTTTTTTTGTGGTATTTAATCCCACGTAAATGTTAACAATTTTTAGTGCAAGGGAACAGAATAAAAAAAATCTATCTGTCCCAGCCAGGACACGAACCTTGATCTCCTGCTATCCGGGCTGGTGCATTTACCATTTATTTACCGAGACAAGTCTGATATGTTATTAAATTCCCTGCACTAGTGTCGAGAGTCTAACCTACGAGGCCGACAAATATATCGTCTTATGCTTGGAGGAGCTGACATTGTCAAGCTGACGTTGTCCTGGCTGGGACAGTTAGCTTTTTGTTCTGTTCCCTTCCACTAAAAATTGTGAAAAATAAGAATATTTTACTAAGAAAGATAGTTTAATTAGAAAAGACAAATAAAAAAGATATTCATGTATAATTACTTAAATTTCATAGAATCTTATTTTATTTTATTAGTAAAACAAATTTCTGGGGATACATTTTTATATGTACTGCGATGATTATGTGACTCTCGATATTAAAGCATATGTTTGAAAACCATAACATGAATCCTTAATGGCTGAAATCGGTCAGGGGGAGGGGGATTAGAGGAAGATAAAAATTAAAATATTTATATATTCGTAATTTTTTGCGTTAACTAAAATGTATAAAACAAAATAAGCGTAAAATGAAATTTTAATCGATTCATATTCCATAAACCCGCAATCGATCCAAATACTTTCTTACCAAAAAGCTTTCAAAGAAAGATATTAAAAAAATGAAAATTCAGAGTGTTGGGCGCCTCCTCCACTTTTTGGCTTGCCTAGAGCAAACTTCAGTGACAATATCTTATACACTCACTCAATATCCTCTGATTACTTTTAAATTGAGAATCGAATTAAACGTTTAATTATTGGGTATAATTTATTTTATTATACTTCATAATAAAAGCATCTTTAGTACATATCCCTAACTCAAAAAATGTAATGTAAAAGTGAGAGTTGTTAAGTTTAAGTAATAATTGTGACTGTCATTAACGCAAGTTTTTTTGTAAAATGCAAATCCCTTTCTATTAAAGTAGTTTTAGAATTTATAGAAAATAAATTTATTTTAATATTTTAATTCTACACCTTCAGTTAGGTCGAAAATTTTAAACAATGGATGTTAGGAAACACAGAATTTGTCAAAATATTGCCCAGGTTTATGTTTGAAATATAGTTAGTTTCAGAGGGGAGAGTTATTTTTTTTTAAATTATAACANATATATATATATAAACGTCCAGAATATTTAAATTTTCACAATATTATGGACGTTAAATAATATAAATTCAAATGGAGAGTTTTTTGACCATAGAGTTTATTAGCAGATGTTTTTTGTTGGAATTCGGTCAAGGTAGATCCAAAAAATACAATTTAAAAAATTTGAATTTTTTTATTTGCCATTTTTTTGGCGTGAATTGTAAGCCATCATTAAAGCTATCATAATGGCGAGAGGAGACTTCTTGTCACCAAGATCCCATATTCTTGACTGAAAATTGATATTTATTAAATTGTATTTTTTGGATCCACCTTGACTGTACTCTTCCCCCCCCCACCAAAATAAAATCTACTTTTAAATAAAATAATTTTAACTATTTGTATTAAGTGAAGCTCTTCGTTTAAGAAAACTCTCTCCTGGGACCAAGTGCCACCTTGAATGACAGAGTCCCACCATCCAGATAAGCCTCGTCACGAACCTCCGCCATCTGATAATTAATTCTAAGTGACATTTTCAACCCCCACCCCCGCCGCTGCACCCCAAACGGCCACGCACACCTACTTCCCCCTAAGTAGCACCGTTTGAGGAAATTGTTTTCCATCACACTCATTCTTTCTGAGTTATGCCCTCAGTCGTGGGAGTAGGCGAAAGCTCATTCGGCACTTTAATAGAATAGGATAACACATATGATTCTATCCTTCCTCATAAGTGTTGAATAGTTTAATTGAATCAGTAATTATTGCTAATAATATATGCGAAAATTTCCGGGAAATTTGAATCTCAGCCGAGACAAGATTGTATAAATGATGAAGAGAGAAATATTTTGCAAGCGAGAAAATTTTTGCCAAAAGCATATAAAAAAAAAAAAAATTTCTAACATTCTGATTTTACCAATTAGACAAAAAAATGATTAACAATAATATAACTGTGCATTGGGATTATTGAATACCGAGGACTTAAGCTCTGGAGCCCAGTGCCATAGCCACTTGACTACCGTGACCCTCTTTGATTATGATAAGGGGTAGAGATGGCTCAAACATCCTGGGAAGAGATTCCGTCCTGCCTCCAATGTTTATCCCCAAAAGTCTCTTGGAACTCTCACCCCCCCGAATCTTCCGAAGTTCCTCTCCCCCGCCATTCTCCTAAGTCCCCTCCCTCCTAAGTCCCTGTATCAGTGCTAAGAGTAGCTAATGACGTCTTCAGACAAGGGGCTTCCTGTTTGCTCNGTATATGACTCTTTGCATATATTATATATATATATATGAATGCCCGTAATTTTAGTTGCTCGTTATGTATGCCAATGATTTACTAGGTTAACCTTTTTATAATTTTTCACATATAAGTCAAAATATAATCAGAGATGTTGGTATGGCCAGATATAAGAATTTCAGCGCTTGTTTTGTGGATATTTCAGGAATTTAAATTTTCTCAATCAAAATTTTTCCTTTTAAATTGAGAAAACCCTAGTGAAAGGTAGACAACTGACAATATAATGTGAGCTGTCTACCTGTGGAATGGCTTTAGTACAAGAGGCGTGTAATTATTACTGAATATGAAGTTTAAGAGATGAAAATGAATATAGAAAAGTTCAAAATATTGAATGCTTTAGACTTTTCAGTCATTGAAAAGTTTAAGGAGGGAGAATTAATTAAATAATTTATTATTTAATATTATGTATAATTCATTATTCATTTTTCGGTGTAAAAAGGTGGTTCACTCAAATAAATTAATATGAAATTATTTCAAAGACCACATTTATGGTTCACTATATGTATGATGTTAAATTGAAGAAATATTTCAAATTTAATCGGCTTACATCCAACCTGTATAATAAATTCATGTAATTAAAAACTAATACCGCAATGCGGTAAAACTTCTTATTAATCTTCAGTTGGGCAGACATGTAAATATTTTGCCAGAAACCCCGTTTCCATTTCAGCAAAATTATGAGAGATACATTATTCATATATAATTTTAAAATATTGCGAGAAATTCTGCAGTTCGGAGTGAAGCTCACAACCAGAACACGTTCATTATAAATTTGTACAACTGGAAACTGAATTCAGTCATGGATAAAGCAAAAAAAAAAAAAAAATAAAAGAAGTGACGTTACGCTTCTAGCTGAGAAGGACACGAAAGGGTGGGATTAGAGCTGAAAAAAAAAGGAAAAAAAGATTCAGTTGTTTTGGACATTGATTCAAGAGGGACCATCAGTACTGTTTAGGGTTGGGGTGGACACTTTTCACGATTAGGCCTGACGGTTTTTTTCAATTTTTTTTTTTTTTTTTTTTGAGAGAGAGAAATTTTTTTTTTTTGTTCTCCCCGCAGCCCAGTGTCCGATTGGCCGTGCATCAAAAAACCTCCGATCGGTGACGCGAATGCAACTGATAACCGCCTTTCCCCGCGCCGAAATTCCGGCCTCCCTCTCCCCTCCCCGACGGCTGACATGTCAATTAATGAGGATCTGATAGGCGACGGACTTGTGTAGTCACGGAAGAAAACAATTACCCCCAGCGGCTATAGGACCCCCCTCTTGTGGATATCTGCCCGAGAGGCAGGAAGCGGTGTCCTCTCGGCCGAGTGACTGATAGCGGAGATAAGGAGTCAGATAGGGGCGCCGGGATAGCTCAGGGGATCCGTACGGGTCTCGCAATCCTGACACCGCGGGTTCAAATCCCGCCCAGGTCAATCTTTTATTTATAATATAGAAGCTTGTCCTGAGCCATGGGTGTTTAGAATGGGGTGGCAACCTGTAGATAGCCCCTCCCTCCAATGACCCTTAGTGGTTGCAAGGGAGGCTAACCCAGCAAAAAAAAATAATAAACTCTTAGGATTGATAGGCCGTGCTCAACTGAAGTTACTCATAACGCCGGGACAGTTATAAACTAAATCCCAGGTTTCAGTATAGCCGTTTTGAATGCAAAATGAAAAGCTGTGATCGTTGATGAGCAAATAGCTCTTTGGAAAAATATTGTCCTTTAAAATTGTATGAATATAAATTTTGATCAGGTCATATATTTGNACTATCATACCTTCTATTATCCGTCTTCATTGGTTTCTGAAAACCATCTTCTGTTGGCGAGCGCTTTCGGACATTGTCCATCTTCTGGCCGAATACATGCGTTCACTGTCACTGTCTGTATTCAACTGCCTTTTAAGATTATTTGAAAGAAAAAAATGTATTCTTTCATACAAATTTTGTTACAATGTGAATTAATCCTTATGATAAAAGATGAAGCATAATAAAATGTTTAATTTAAAAAAAAATCTGAAATGAATTACTGTATACACCTTTAAATGTTTCATGCATGAAATTTATATACATAAATAAATNAAAAAAAAAAAAAAAAAAAAAAAAAAAAAAAAAAAAAAAAAAAAAAAAAAAAAAAAAGAAGTCAGATGAGGATTTGAGAATACCGCAACCACGCCACCCCCTATATCCTACAACTGTACACAAAGTTAAACATATAGTCACCGATATACATTTAACTCTATGTCAGAGTTCAATATCCACAATAACAGTCTAAATTTCAAAAGTTAAGTTTAAAACTTTAAAATTGAAATGCTGGTTTTTTAATCCAAAAAGGCCTCAGGTGCCCCTCATTTCTTGATTCAATACAATGTTGGGCATAAAATAAATATTATTTAATAAAATGAACATTGAAATAAATTATTTTAAGATTAAATAATCTAAAAGGTTATTTCCGCCACCAATGAATATAGAACTATCATACCTTCTATTATCCGTCTTCATTGGTTTCTGAAAACCATCTTCTGTTGGCGAGCGCTTTCGGACATTGTCCANGTTAAATCGTGTATTGGCAAAAAGACTTAGAACAGTTCTGAAAGAAAAGCAATTCGTAAAATAAGGTAAAGTTGTGAAGTAAGGCGCGTAGAATATTAAGCAGGGATCTGCCTAAGTGTGAGTGGTGCTTCGTGCAGAACACGTGCTCCTCTTCTCATCATATATATAAATTCTAATGCTGAGGGGAATGTATAATTATACATTTTTGAGTGGGGCGACAAAAGTAGGGTAGTGTGCTACAGCTCATCTCGGATGACTCACTGGCGGAAAGAGGGTGGAGGGGTGAAGAGAGCTAATAGGGGGAGGGGGTGGGTTTGTCTCCCCCACAATCTGTAGGCAGTGCGTTTATACCACCAGTGTGTGTGTAAGTGCGTTTGTGTTTGTGTGACATAAGTGCGCTCATGAACAGAGTAGGAAATTCAACAAAGGATAATTAAAAGATATCGATCTTAAAGTACGTACTATAAGTAAAAAATATAAACAAATAACACCTTGAAAAGAATGTGTGTGTACTCAATCAATACTATTGATTATTAATTGTAATATTTAATGTGTATATGACTCTTTGCATATATATTTATTTTAAAGATAAATAATAGCATTACAAGGAATTCCTTAGGAATGTAGCTATTGTATTGTTCCAATGATTTTATCAATATTTTCTCGGATCAGATATAGTTGTCAGTCCAAAGAAGAAAATTATGCACAGTAAAATTTTTGTGTTTAATCCCCTGAAAATGCTCTAAAAACTACAATTTTAGTATATTGAAATGAAATTACATTTGCCGCTTTTAAAATCAATAGTGAAAAATAGAGTTTGTTTTTCAGCTCAATTGGACTAATAATTTGAGAATAACATAAAGTCGATTAAAAACAGGTTTATCGATGTAGAGGATGGAATATTTAGTTAAGATCAATCAAACAAAATGAAAAATTTATATGCTGATAAAGGAAATGAGTTAAAATGTAAAATTGAGCAATAATGAGTGGCAGTTATCGGGCCCATATCTGCACCCACATTTTAAATTCAATGGTTTATAAGCCATCATTAAATGGTTTATATACCATAATTAGATGGTTAATATATCAGTGATTGACTTATATACCGATGGATGGCTTATATGCCATATTTAGATGGTTAATATAGAGGTTTCGCAAGGAAATAAATTAACATACAATTTAGAAGAAGTATAAAATATTGGTAGAGAAATTATTGGGGTTCGGTCAAGCTTGATCCAAAAAATACAAATTTACACACACACACATATATATATATAGCTCTTAGATGATTTTAGTTGGGGTTCGGTCAAGGTAGATCCAAAAAACACAAATTAAAAATAATTTATTATTTAATAAAGGATTATCTGCCAACATTTCGGCTTACATTGAGAGCCATCTTTAGGGCTAGCATTAAGATAAGGGAGGAGGTCCTGTCTCATCATCATGATAGCCCTGAAGATGGCTTACAATGTAAGCCGAAACGTTGGCAGATAATCCTTTATTAAATAATACATTTTTCAAATTTGTGTTTTTTGGATCTACCTTGACCGAACCCCAACTAAAATCATTTTAGAATAATATCTACGGTCAACAAAACTCTCCTTTTGAGCATATATATAGCGTTCGCAATCTTTCCTCAACGAGTTTTAGAAATTAACGAGCTTACTCAACAATTTAAAAAAATATGTTTAAATACCGAGTTTTATTTC
Organism: Oncopeltus fasciatus; assembly: GCA_000696205.2. NCBI lineage: Eukaryota > Metazoa > Arthropoda > Insecta > Hemiptera > Lygaeidae > Oncopeltus > Oncopeltus fasciatus. The sequence goes on along the minus strand of KZ806967.1, from coordinate 812,785 downwards.
ATTACATTGAAAAAATGTGGGGCGTACCTCTTGAACCATCTCGAGAGAGAGGCCATTGACAAAAATAAACTGCACTACTGGTGCCCTTTCTTATAAGATACTAAGCCGGATACTCCGGAGCTGGGTCGTGACTTAACGTGTGTACAGACAAATAATGTATGCATTTATGCAAAAATTTGAATGAAACATATTTTTAGTTTTTCCTAAAGACAGGAACTAAATAGGAGATTTGGACAACTTTACAAGCTGCTAAACCGCATGTCAACTTTAACTGTGACTAACAAACTAACTCTTTACAAGACACTGTTGAGACCTATTTGGACTTGTGGAGTCGAACTGTGGGGAACTACTAAACCCTCTAACATCCAAAGAATACAGTCCTTCTAATCCAAAATCCTAAGAATCATATTTGATGCACCCTATTACGTTGCCAACTCCTTACTCCATAATGACCTTGTAATCCCGTTTGTAAAAGAAGTTATCACAACCCGTTTTAATAAATTCCACTCTGCCCTTTCCATGCACCCCAATCCTCTAGCCCAAACTCTATCTAGTAGTACCCATCCTAATAACCCACCACGCCGCCTGAATAGGAAATGGCCGCGTGACCTCATCATTGCCAACACTTCCCAATAA
>KZ806967.1:800404-811892 GCA_000696205.2 Oncopeltus fasciatus | reverse complement strand
TTTATTTTATTACTATAAATAGTGTATGTTGTACATTATTATTATATTAGTACTTATTTATTATATACTATGAGAGCACATTGCAAGATGCACGCTGTGCAGGATGTAATTTCTAAATAAATAAAATAACCTAAAAAAAAAAAAAAAGTTTTTCCTAAGTGAAGATCTGTAGGATAAAAATGAAGAAGTTTCCTGCTTAAAATATTAGCTCAAAAAAGTAAATATCTATAAATTCGCATTTATTTATGTGTTTATTAACTAAAAAGAGAAGTGTATATATTTTATAGGTGATATACTGCAGAGCTAGGTATAGGAGTTTAGCTGCGGACCATTATACAATCAGACCTTATAGCGGTAAGCCGCATTTGAGGTCAAGTTATCGTGTACGGAGTCACTGAAGAACCGTAAGCCCCTCGTTTGCCGATCCCACGGGGGGGGACTTAGCCAAGTTAGCAACAATTAGCCGGGAGCGAGCTCTCACAGGTCGCGTGACCCGCGCGGGTTGATATCCCCCCACCACTTCGGCCCCGCCTACAGCTAAGCCTCTAGGGGTCTGGAGAGTGGGAGTCTCTCAGACACAATCGCCCACGGATTAAAACTGGGATTGAGAAAGTTTGCGGGGAGTGTCTAGGGCCCGGCCATAAAGGGAGAGATCCGCCACTCTGTCTCTCCGGGATTATCTGGGAGTCTGGAGGCCTTGTTTGGTCTAATCCGAAGGACAACTTTGTCCGCGCGCTCGAAATTAGAATTTGATTGGGATCTGGTTTGTGGTCTAGGGGGAGGACCTCTTCGTCTCTCAATCAATTGAACTATACTCCCTCTCTCACTCTCGAGAGAGGCCATCGATGGACAAAAATCAACTGCACTACTGGTGCCCTTTCTTATAAAATACCATACATAATTAAACCAAAATGATGAATGTACTGGCAGTTCACTGGTCATAGTAAATTTACTGGGCTGTTACCTAAGAAGCAGGTTAATGTATCCTCCTCCTAAGAAAGCAGATCAGGCCTACTGAAGATTTGCCTAAAATTAGGTCACTTTGCTCCTACCGAATCTCTTATATATAAGTGTATTTACTCAATTTTTTTACNTGTATTCTCATGACATTGTATTTCTACAGCCCTGAAGATGGCTTACAATGTAAGCCGAAACGTTGGCAGATAATCCTTCATTAAAAAAAAATACTGTTTTTTTAATTTGTATTTTTTTTTTTTTTTTGGTTCTACCTTGACCAAACCCCAACTAAAATCATCTAAGAATAATATCTACGGTCAAAAAACTCTCCTTTTGTAAATTTAAATTAAGTTAAATTTAACTATTTATGCATTTTATTGTTGAATTTAGCTTTTACAGAAATAATCTTTTTATCTAGTGCATATATTCGCAAATACACTTATTTATATTTATACATACGTGATGTTGATGATGCCAACATGTATAGCTTGATTCCCTTAGGAAAACTGTTGAAACGGAGAATGAGAGGAGTAGGGGGGGGGAGTAAGAGAATGGGGGCGGTGAGAGACAGAGATAAAGATAGAGACAGAGAGAGAGTGAGAGAGATACAGAGAGATATTAATGTAAGCCGAAACGTTGGCAGATAATCCTTTATTAAATAATACATTTTTCAAATTTGTGTTTTTTGGATCTACCTTGACCGAACCCCAACTAAAATCATTTTAGAATAATATCTACGGTCAACAAAACTCTCCTTTTGAGCATATATATAGCGTTCGCAATCTTTCCTCAACGAGTTTTAGAAATTAACGAGCTTACTCAACAATTTAAAAAAATATGTTTAAATACCGAGTTTTATTTCATTACATTGAAAAAATGTGGGGCGTACCTCTTGAACCATCTCGAGAGAGAGGCCATTGACAAAAATAAACTGCACTACTGGTGCCCTTTCTTATAAGATACTAAGCCGGATACTCCGGAGCTGGGTCGTGACTTAACGTGTGTACAGACAAATAATGTATGCATTTATGCAAAAATTTGAATGAAACATATTTTTAGTTTTTCCTAAAGACAGGAACTAAATAGGAGATTTGGACAACTTTACAAGCTGCTAAACCGCATGTCAACTTTAACTGTGACTAACAAACTAACTCTTTACAAGNCATGTATTTATCAGTTACGGGTTCTGTAAATAGTGTCATAGCATGTAAGTTCTTTATGAACATAGATGGCTCATTCATCAGTGAAATCTCTTACTTGGCACCTGCATGAATTGCAAAATATTACAATTAAATTGTTAGATGATTTTAGTTGGGGTTCGGTCAAGGTAGATCCAAAAAAAAAATACAAATTTAAAAAATGTATTTTTTAAATATTTGTATTTTAAAATCTGATGATCTCATGTATTTTATAGGTACTTCAAGTACTTCATATGTACAGTAGTTACAAACAATTACAATTGCATTTCTATGTATCAGGAAGAATACTGATCCGTCTTAGTAATATTTCCTTTGAATAAGTCAAGCATTTATCCATAATAGGATAACTTACGGCCCTAAAAGAAGTACCTGAACAATTTCTATGATTGGATTACCTAACTGGGATTAATGACCTTCCGAATTAGGGCTAATCCATCCTTAAATGCCTTAACAAAGTTGCTTCAACAAGAAGAAGAAAGGCCTTGTAATAATTGAAGAGAGTGAGATGGGGGGGTTAGGCCCATGAGAAGAGGGAGGGGGGAGCTTGTATATAATTCAGAAACACTTGAGCTTCTCCACTCGGCTCCTCCACCTGGAAGTGTGAGTGACGTGAGGACGCCTCCACCAAAGCGGCCTTATCAGTTAAGTCCTTACCTACACACGCATCCCTCCCTCGAGAGCCGGCAGACAAAGGCATTAGTTATGCTAGCTCTCCTTGGCATAATAAAGTATCCCCTCCCGCGTCTATAGACTCGGCTGGATTAACCTGTACGGGATAAGCCCCGGGTACGCTACCGAGCCATTTGTACGCGTCCGACCTCCAGGGCGGGCACTTAACTCAATTTGAGGTCAGGTCTGGAGCCGCCCTCAGTCAATCTGACGTATAGGGCTCTTCTCCCTAAGCACCCTGAATGATTGATGCTGATACACCCAACACTGACTATCCCTGCCTCATTCCAGATCCATAATGAGAATCACGTTGGGATCGTGTTGGTAGCACAAACGGTTTCTTGGTTAATGAGCGATTCTTGGATACTGAATCCCTTCAGAGGCTCAAACTATGCTCATTTAAGGAATAATTTAACAAATCTTTATTGATCCCATACCTATGTCCCATAAGACCTAAATTGAATTATGATATTTATATGAAAATTTTATAAAAGAAAATTAAAGACAATTTTTCAGATATGAGAAGAGGTCTGTCACGGATTCCGTCTTGGTAGCTGATTAATTAAAAACTGATTTAAAGGGTTATTTCTACCACCAATGAATATAGAACTCTCATACCTTCTATTCTCCGTCTTCATTGGTTTCTGTACAGAAACCAATGAAGACGGAGAATTGAAGGTATGAAAAACTGATTTGTAAACAAAGAAATTTTTTTTTTTTTAAATAGAGAACTTTTACAGTAGAGATTATTAGTAGAGAATTTTCTTAAATTTCGCTAAATTTCAGGTCTTCATTGGTGCAAATGGGTGATGGTGAGAGAGAGACTCCTGTTCTACAGTAACTAAATCATGTAGACGGATAATAGAAGGTTTGATAGTTCTATATTCATTGGTGGTGGAAATAACCTTTTAGATTATTTATTTATTTATTACTTCATGCATTTTTTGGGGGAAAAATATAAGAAGAATGAAAAACAACAATGATGAGAAACAGAAAGAGCTATGAAGGGGGCGAAAATGTTTGTTTACTTGTGTCATAGAAGGAGTAGGAAGAAGAAGAAGAGGTGGTTTAGAGATAAGGAAGAAGAAGAATTAAACTGAATAAATCACAGGGTAGACTTGCGAGAGAGAAAGAGAAGTGAGAGATAGCGGTGAGAAAAGAGAAAAATGACAAGGGTCATTAGTCTTTTACTGATAACAGTTGGGGAACATCCCTCAAGGGTTATCTCCTTTACCCCCTCTCTCTCGCGCGAGGCAAAAGTTTCAGCCGTCATCCCAACCCTCCTCAGGGCGGAGGAAGAGGTGTCTTATCTACACACCTTGGGTCTTTGTCCTCCACGGGGCCTGAATGGCTTCTTCTCAATGGTGCCGAGCCTCTATTTGTCATACCTTCCATGAAAGGGGAGGATTTCCGCTCTTCCAAGTTATCTCGCTAGGCAGCCATATCGCCACTAAGGATGCAACTCTCAAAGAACCTATGCAAAACGCACTCTACACTCTCTATATATATTTAAATATACAATTTTTAAACGATTAAATTTAAGGAAATAGAATAACAAAATCTAACTTTCCCAGCCAGGGCTTGAACCTGGATCGTCTGCTATCTGGGCAAGCGCCTTATCCACTCACCACATACTTTTATTCTATTCTTTGCATTTAATCGGTTAAAATTTACGTGGGATAATATACCACTACAATAAAATATTTATAAAACTAAAAATTAAAGTAAATATCGAGAGTCGTTAAATAGCTAGTCAATGTCAGCTCCTTCGAGCATAAGATGTATTCGTCTTTCTCGGAGGTAAGACTCTCGACACAAGTGCGTAAGTGGACAACGTGCTCTTAGATAGAGAAGTTCCAGGTTCGAGCCCTCGCTGGGACAGTTAGATGTTTTATTGTTCCCTTGCATTTAATCTTTTAAAATTTACGTGCGATGATATAAAACAATAAAAGAAATATGTTTACATAAAAATTTTTAATAAAGAGAGAACTGCGTTATTTATTATTTTATTGCCGGTAAAAGACTCGGTCTTGTCAAGCGAATATAAATAATCAGAATAAATGTTTCATACATAACCCTGACAGATCTTAACGATTCAAAGCAACGTGAATCGCCAAAAGTACATTTTTGGCCAGCGAGATGTCTGCAACAAAAGAAGAATAAGTATTTCACAATAAAGTGATTTTTTTGCGAATTTATACGGCTTTGGTGCTACTTTTTGTCAGAGCAAAAATTAGCGATCCCTGCTTTCTTAGTGAAGGTTTCACTTTTTGAGTTATTAATTTTTTTCATGATATTTCCAGTGATACTCACTTTGTTAAAATAAGGCATTCAGATGCTGATTTTTTGGAAGACAGATAGTATATGTTGTGAAGTTTAATGAACCCCTCAGATGTAATATTATTTTTAGTTAGTGTATTATAAGGTTTTCATTGCTGCAAAATAATTGACCATTCAAAATAATTTAATAAAACTAGATCATGTTAAGAAAACAAAACAAAAAAAAAAAACATTTTTAATATATTCCAGAGTGAAGACTTTTAAACTATTTTTTCAAATCATAACTTAGTAATACATTTTAACATTATGACCTTTCATTGAATAGTTCAAAACTTCGGTTTTAAATTAAAAACAGGTATTTTAATAAAATATAATTAGAGGAGGGGATTACCTAAAATTTCTAGAAAATTTGGTTTAGAAAAATTGAACACACCATTGATATTGACGAGAGACATATTTTAGGATTTATACACCAAACTGAACAAATATGAGTGGAATCGATATAGTGTAAAAATTTTAACAATACAATTTTTTTTTTTGCTGACTTAGCCTCCATTGCAACCACTTAGGGTCATTGGAGGGAGGGGCTATCTACAGTTTGCCACCCCATTTTAAACACTCATGGCTCAGGACAAGCTTCTATTCATAAATAAAAGATTAACCTGGGCGAGATTTGAACCCGCGGCGTCAGGATTGCGAAACCCGTACGGATCCCCTGAGCTAGCCTGGCGCCCCAACATTACAATCAAAAGCTGCAATTAGTTATTTTTCGTGATGAAACATATAGTTCTTAAGGGTAAGTTGAAAAAGTTATTTCTTTATAGAGCGACATTGGACGAATAGCAGTGAGAGACAGCCTTAAATGTCAGGTAGGAGTACAATTTTTTATTTTATTTTTTATTGCTTTAGCGGGCTTAATACTAAATTTAGAATAATGAAACTGGAAATATATATTTCTTTATTTATAAATTATGTTCTACAAGTGTGTGTGGTTATATGATATTGAAATACCGAGGGATTCGCTAAGTTTGTACAGCTCCCCAACCTTTTCACATTTACAAAATTGTATATTAAACCAAAAAAAAAAACAAAAAAAATTGCTTCCTCGTCAATTAGCTCCCATTGATATGTGTTTCCCAAGTATTGGTAATGAGCTTCTAAAAGCAGGCGTTAAATCGTGTATTGGCAAAAAGACTTAGAACAGTTCTGAAAGAAAAGCAATTCGTAAAATAAGGTAAAGTTGTGAAGTAAGGCGCGTAGAATATTAAGCAGGGATCTGCCTAAGTGTGAGTGGTGCTTCGTGCAGAACACGTGCTCCTCTTCTCATCAAATACCGTTCTCCGGCAAAACTTTGCAAGAATTAAGACAAACTGCTGTTCCAAGTCGACTTCAGATAGGCCATTGGAGAAGTTTTCAAAGTTTTTTTTTAACCCACATGAAAAGGCCTTATCGTTTAGTCTCCTGACGAGGGGACACTCCCATGAATATACCAAGGTCTTATCGACAATCTAATGGCTTTTCAACTTTTCTTCAATCTCTGTTAAAGTTTTTTTTTTTTTTAACTTATAAATCATAAGTGCTTTTAAGTGAAGCAACGTCCCTGTAAATATATTATACTTTGAATTTGATGTTTTTGCTATTACGAAGAAAATAATTTTTGTCTGTTTTTTGAGATAGTCTTTCTTTTATTCATTAATTTTATTTGCTTCAAATCACATCAAAATGGAGCTCACTTTTCTTTTGTATCCTTTGAAAAATTTTCGAAAATTGTACAATGGTACAAATTCCTATTCTAATTGTAGAAATCCTACAATTTAAAGTCCTGAAGAAACAGTAAAGGCGCTGACTTTTATCTTTCCTTCTTGAGATAAAAGTGAAAGTTTATTGGTGTTCCTCTAAACTAATCTCACTTTCCCAGCCCTGATGCCAGGAGAGCCATTGAACATTTTTCATTAGAATGATCCCAAGCATTTATAAGAAAGTTACAGTATTTCATTTATTAATATTAATTTAGTTGTGGTTTATTATTCCACGTAAATTTTAAACAATTTATGAGAGGGAATAGAACAGATAAATCTATCTGTCCCAGCCAGGACTCGAACCTGGATCTCCTGCTTTCCGGGCCTGTATGATTCCATTACACCACTGTGACGAGCTGGATAACTTATTATCTAGCAAGATATCCAGGTTCCAGTCCTGGCTGGGACAGGTAGATTTTTTTGCTCTATTCCCTCTCATTAATTGTTACAGTATTTCTTGTGAATAAATGACTTTTCGTATATTTTAGTAATTAGAGGTACTAAATAATACTTTAGCATATATTAGTTATAATTAATACTACTGGAATCATAATCGATTTGTGACAAAGGAAATTTGTTTATCGTTATTGTTAACCTGAGGGGCTAATAGTGTTGTTTTTGTACTCCAGGCAGGCTTTATACAAGGGTGTTGATACAATTATTCCTTCTCATATATTCAGTCAGTTCACTTTTTAACATTGCACTTTTTTCTGAACTGAACTTTGACTTTGTTTCGGGTAAGAAAGTGACAGCATCAACCTAATTGGCGTTGCACATTCTCTTTGGAGCTTCTGCAGCTGATATGCACCAGTCCTCTTCTTAATATCACATTCATCATCTTAATGCCGTTTGCTCTATGTATTCCCTACTACAACCTTTTGCAATTTATTATCTACTTTACTTACGATTTCATGTAACCTTGCTTTCATATTATCATAATTAGTCGCTAATATCACCAAAGTGATATCGATTGATCCCCATTACGTATCTAATTCCTCTCTTCATCACGGTTTTAATATTCCTTTTGTTCCCACTTCAGCATTTTCCACAGTAAATTGCCATTCCATCCTTATCCACTAGCACAGACCTTGTCTTTCAACTCCAACCCCTACAACCCTCCCCGTCGACTCAAACGAAGATGGCCCCGCGGCCTCCTGGGGACATAGTAAATATTTTGGTAGTGGCGTCACTAGTCACCTTCTCTCCTCATTCGATTGTCATTAATGTAATTTTTTTTTACTATTCATTGTAATCAAATTACAAAAATTTTATTTTTAACAGAGTGTAATAAGTAAGTAAAGATTAAAAAAAAAAGTGATTTTGAATATTCAAACCTGTATATCGATATATGTATTGGGTTGTGTATCGATATGTGTATTGGGTGGTATATCGATATGTGTACCGGGCGGTATGTGGGCTGTTGGCCCGGAGGGACTGGCTGGGGAAGAGTGACGGCTAGCAGGCCCCCAATCGCATTAGAAGCAGCAGGCAGATCTGGAGTTCGTCCTTCCCACGTCAGCTCTAACGGAGTTAGCCTCCCATTCCTGTCATATTAGCTGATGCGGCTGGGGACTCGAGAGGGAGCTTGTCGGGGATGGCTGCCACCGACTAGGCAACGAGATCCGCTCTTCCTCAGACATATCTCCTTGTATCTCTTCATTCATGATATATCTATATCCATCACCATCCAAATCTCATTTACCTTTTGTTAAAGTCCTTCTATTAATTGTAGCCCAATATAAGTTTCGAGACTGCATTTAAATAAATAAAACCCTTTATTTATTTTTTTATTACTGATCGAATCCACTAAGACTATTTTTATACTTAAACTAAAAATTTTATCAAAACGTTTACCTAGTTAGTAATGTAGTTTTCCAAAATTTGAAATGTATTAACGGGTAAGATCTCAATAAAAATAAATAATAAAAAAAATTACTGGTTAGTAAATCTAGTATATGATCCCATGAATATGGTGACGTCCCCTCACGCCTACACGATAGCTCTGAAGATGGCTTACGATGTAAGCCGAAACGTTGGCAGATAATTAAAAAAAATACATTAAATAATGATTTTAGTTGTGGTATTTAATCCCACGTTAAATTTTATACAAGAAATGCAAGGGAGTTAAAATTAAAAAACCATACCACGTATAGTAAGATTTTTTTATTCTAACTCCCTAGCATTTATTTTTTTTTAAATACACTTTTTTAAATCGTATTTTTTGGATCTACCTTGACAAAACTCCATAAAAAAAGAAAAAAAATCTGATACCGGTCAGTAAAGTATGAGTAATGTTTAATTTAGAAAAAAATGACAATTACTAATTGGTTAAATTAAATTTTTACACTTTTACATTTTTGTTAACTTCTGTTTATTTTACTAAATAAAATACTCTTATACAAATTATACTCACCTTCGAGAAGCAACGTATCGAGCTAACAACGATGTTTAACGATGTCTTTCGTGAGGCAATACGATCTTCGCCGGGCCTAAGGCCCCTCAGAGTTTTCCAAAAAATACTTTAACAGAAACTTTACGGACAATACCTGGTTGGTTAATGAGCTCTGGACAGGAATTCAGATGTGGAATACACGCCCCTCTCCCTCGTTCCGTCAGCCAATCTCCTTCTCCCCAACTCCGGCCCCAGGGGCCATCGGATCTTGGGCGCACTTGAAGACGTACTCCACAGAAGAGATGTACTAAGAGACTGATAACCTTCCTCAGTTTTGTCACCTCAAAGCTAACTATTGTCAACTCGTCTCCTTTTTCATAAAAATATAGATATAAACATACATTTTTCTTTACCCTCTTCAATTCTTAATACCACTAATACATATTCTATTTATAATATTTCTTTTAATAATTATTTTTGTTGAAGTATACTCGCAAGCAATTGAATATTCTGTGGGTCTTTGATTCTATGTAAGTTTATGCCTTATTTCACTGAAACGAGAATATATTGCTTATGTGTCTTGAATCTGCTAATAAGCTTTTGGCTGAAGCCTATAATTTAAGTAAATAACTATGCTGTGTCTAAGAATTGCCAAATGCCATAGCATAAACACATGTGATAACATATTATCACTTCATCCCGAGGAATGAACTGAGGAAGTCTGAACCGCTTCATACGATCCCCGCGAAAGCCTTCAACCCAATCACGCGTCCAAATCTTGAAGGGGGTGTCCTGATTTGCGTCAGTGTGAGTTCCGTCGCCGCCTCGAGACGTAATCGGATTTGTTTGGGCGCGACCACATGTTGATCAGGGCGTTGTCGCGCCCAATTTGATACGGGCCCCCAAAACCGCTGCGAACACCAAGAATTACGTCCCCGAGTGCCTCGGCGCCGTTCGGGAATACGGTCCAAGTTTCCTGAACGATTTACGGCAATGTTTCCCGCTGTTTACGAGCTCAACAACGGCCGCACCCTCCCCCCCCAACCCCTACGCCGACTCCTCCGTGTTACGTCATATTGATGTCCTCGGTGGATTGTAAACCGTCACAACTTCTAATTGACGTATTTCATCTCGCTGGAATCAAGAAGCGAAATCCTTCTCATGATTTTCCTCCTCCTTCTAGCTCGAACTAAATATTTCAGATAGATTTACTAAATTACATTAGTTGTAACTGAGATTAGTGATAGACTAATAAATCAGAGGTCGCCTTGAGATAAAAAATCGATCAATATTATAGTTTGTATTTCCTTCAATTATTTATTAGGAAAATTCAAAATATTTTAAAATTTTACAAAATGGTTATATTACATTATCAATTTATCAATATGTGCAGTGATCTCATCATCCGGATCTTAATCATCACTTACAGAAAACATAAAATTCATACTTTAACATGATATAGATTTTTAAAACTCCAAATTAAAACTTAACTAAACCGAACAATTTCTCCGTATTTGTTTATATTGTTAACATAAACGTCAGAAAATTACAATTTATACCTGCTATTATCTATAAACTCTTACGTAAATAAAAAAACTAAAAATTGGTCACTCTCTATACTTCCCTTTCCTTTATCAACCAAAAATTAATGTTTCAAGGGTTTGCAATGAAAAGCACAAATAACGAATTTGGTTTCGATACTGAAAAAGAAGAGGGCCTCCTCAACACTCTAAATTACATTCTTAAATATCATTCTTAGTTTAAGTTTCTTATAAATATTATAAAACATAAATGTTATCAAATTACAGTTGCAAAGTGAACTTAACTGCAAGTAAAAACTTTCAGTTTACTTCAGCGCTCTGAAATGTGACAAGTTAAGTCGAAATGTTGGCAATAATAAAACTATTACTCAAATGTTTTAGAGGTTTTTATTTGTCTGATCCCGGCCGAAACCCTGACTAATTTCTCCAACTATAAAATTACATTTTGCACCTATTTTTTCTATACATTTATTCGAATTGCTAAAATTATGAGAGGTATAAGGATTTTAAATTTTGATCCATCTCTAAGTCGTCTCACCTTCCCACCGACCGATTTGCAAAGAATGCTCTAATATCGAATTTAGTTTTTAAGAGACACACACACACACACACACACACACCACACAAATATGTGTACATATATATATATAT
>KZ806967.1:774156-788678 GCA_000696205.2 Oncopeltus fasciatus | reverse complement strand
ATTCTATTACTTAGTATAATAATTAGTAAAGTATTTGTTGAGGTTCGGTCAAGGCTAACCCCCACCCCCCAAAAAAAAAAATTAAAATAAATTATTTACCAATACTTCTTCCGGGTTCAACCGTGTCTGTTGGACAGACGTTGTCTGTCTGGAGCCAAGGCTGAGATCGAGGTCCGAACGAAGAGGGGAATATAAGGCCCCTGCTCATAGCGACGCTCTCATTCTCCATTCATTCCTGAAGAAGCCATCACACGACCAAAAAACTCCAAGACACGGATGAACCCAGAAGAAGTATTGGTAAATATGTCTGAGGACCGAGGAAGCCTACGTGAACATAAAAGAAATTATTTTTTTTAACTGCCGACGTTACATTGTAAGCCATCTTCAAGGCTGTTGCAATATAATATCATAAGAAAACATGAGAAAAACAAAATCATTGATATTATTATTACTTAAAATAAGATGGAAGTGAAAGTAATGTGGTATAAAATGCTTAGGAAAACAATATGATATCGAATAAGTAGCCTAAAGGGTCTCCAGGATCAAAAACTTTGAATTTATTATTAGATATTTTTTTGTTGGGGTTCGGTCAAGGTAGATCCAAAAAAAAAATTAATAATGTGTATTTTTTTATTTGTATTTTTCTTTTGGATCTCCCTTGACCGAACCCCAACAAAAAACATCTAATATAATATCTACGGTCAAAAAAACTCTCCATTTGAACTCTCAATTTATATTTTAAAGTCTCCTGAATATATATTTATTAATTGTCTGGAAGTCTGTTATATTATGACTAAATCCCTTAGGGATGAAAATAAATAAAAAATCAGTGAATCGGTTATTTTCTCTCTGAACCTATCTCATTCTTCTTCATTCCTAATTTACTCCCCCTCCTTCCACTCACCTCCCCCCACCACCCCACTAAATGTGTTCCTTTCCGCCACACACTGTCCTCAATGTCGGTCTCCTACATCTACTAATACACTCTCTTACTGACACAGAAATTTCGCCTTCCCTTGTTCCGCCCCTCACACTTTCAAGGATCCTGTCCTTCCCTCTCCCTTATATCGCACCTTCACCCCCCACCCCACCCTACCCCCCAAGGCTCCCCGAACCATGTCTCATTCTTCTCCTCCCCTAAATTCACTCGCCCTTTCTTTTCAACTATAGCCAACTGTTACAAGTCTTGCAAAAGAAACTTCAAAAGGAGGTTTTCATAAAGTTCTACTGCCGTCCTCTAAGTAAACATATTTGTTTCACCCTTCCCTTTGACTTCCTGTAAATACAATTAATGTCAAATAATTTGTGGTCAAACAATACAAAGAGTTATACGTTTTAGCTTCTACACAGAGAATTATTAATATATTTGTTCCTCTCGTCCCTTTATCTCTTATCGATCATCAGTGTTGTGCTATAATGTCGGTGTGTTTAACATTCTTTTTCTTCCTACGTCGTTCAATTTAAAATACAAATTAGTTTGAAGCGTATTTTGCATAATAAAATTATTTATTATCATTCCAATAACATTCTCAAATCTACTAAAAGAAGAAAAAAATACCTTTAAAGTTTTAAACATTTAAAGTAGTTATTTCGATCCAATTGAGTAGGGATAGTTCATATATGGTTGATATTGCAAAGGTTAAATATACATAAATTTAGTGAATATATATTTGATCGATTAAAAATAGAATACAAAATTATATTTTATAATTATTAGCTGTTTTATTTCTTATAATTACTCAAGACTTTGTAATTTTGTTGACAGCTTTGAAAATGGTTTGTAATAATAAAATTTCAGCGAATTAAAAGAAATTCACATTATGAAGAAAATTTTTCATCAGCATTAAATTGGAATCCCATTTAACTCCTTAATCGTATATCTACAAAGTCAAAGTGTTCCTTTCGAAATGAATAAAGATACACACACACATATAGTCATATATACACATGTTTTGAGCGCGTGTGTGTATACTTTGTTAGGAATGATGAGAGATAATTATTTCATACTGAGATTAAAATATTTTACAAATATTATTATTATAAAGCTGTAGAAAGGTTTAAAATACCTGAACTCCAAAACCAGGTTCCAGGTTCAATGATCACAGTGCACAGTTGTTTTTTTCTGTTGTCTATGATTGTAATGACCAAGAGTAGTCCTACTCCTTGGGAATACCCAACCCAAATTGGGAATCATTCTTCATTTAATGGGAAAGAATCAGGCTCCAGGACGGTGTCCTGACTATTTACCTTCTCGAGACTTAGGTCTAGAATAAATACATCCTTAACATGTACCCCTGGGCCAATATGGCCTGTTGCGGAACTGGGTATTTTTAATTTTTATATTTATTCTTGTTAATTGTGTTATAAGTGCAAATAAAAAAGGCAATTAAATCATAAATATATTAAAAATGTGATTGTTACATACTGCACTAGTGCATAATCTATTTGTTTACATGAGACATAATATGGGATATTTGTTGTTGTGGTTGCAGGTTCTGTGTGGGCGACAGGTTTTACCTCTGCGAGAACAAGATCCTCTGCGAGTACGACTACGAGGAGAGAATGGTCTTTGCGAACATGGCCTACAACCCTCAGTCCATCGCACACCTCAAGCGCCAACTACCGGTAAGACCTCCAGATCGCCTGCTACTCCAAACCTGGATTTACTGATGTATTTTAAAATTTAAATGATTTCCTTACAATTTTTGGAATGCTTTCTATATTTACACTTTCCCATTTCATCGGTTAATATTCAACATTCGAAAGTGTGGAGTTATTAACAATGTTTTGGACAAAAGGAAAAAAAAAAAATTATAGAAAATTATTTACCTTACCAATATATTGAGTTTATAGTTGGGAAGGCGTACTAAATAATATGACAACAACTGAGTAAATTATCTATTCTTGACTACTATACGATAGTAAAAACAATAGAAGAATAATTGAGCAGTGGAAAATAGGGATGTAATTACAAACTTTGCTAATATTGCTTGATATGACATCAATGATTTTTAAATTGAGTTTTTTCTGAACAATCTTCCTCAATTGGTTTTTTACCATACCATTAATCAACAAACATACCAACAAAATAATAAATTCAGACGTCAATTCCTCAACTCTTGCTCTAAGCCATTATTTTCTATTATTTCTTCGCTCTCCTCAAAAATGACTTCTCGCTGAATTTATTTAAATTAATTTAGGCCCAATCAATTGGCGGTCAATCAAAGACAAGACGAAGAAAAAATATTCTTTTCCTAGGGAAATATATTCCACTTTTTAAAACAATTTGAACAATATTTTTTGTTATCATATATGGTATTTTCATACAATATTTTTATTTTCCTTCCTGACCGATCCTCAACAATTGGTGTGCCATTGTTGTACACTTTGGGAAGTAACTGAAGAGCATTCCAGGATTTACCTAAGTTTTCCTGTAGCGATATGCCTCTTCTCAGAGAGAAAACAAGGATTCCCCGTTTGCCTTTAGGAGTGGCAAGGAGCAAGACAAGGAGAGTACCGTAGGCGCAAAGGCACTATCTGCGACAATTACTGCTTGCCCCTTATCTTCCAGTCCCGAGGGCCATCCTATCTCCTTCAATGCCTTATTTTCTCTTACATTCACTCTCTCTCTCTCTCTCTCTCTCTTTCTTCTCTCCCTCCTCCATATCCCGTCACTCTTTAGTAGGATGAAATGATCACCCCCGGCACACGCAAATGGGAAATATGGCGGACACCATGGTTTCCCTCCAAAAATTCATACCTCTCTTCGGATCAAGAAAGTAGGGATCAGGGTTTTCCTCCAAACCTCTATGTCTCCCTCATCGCTGGTGACGTCATACGACAAAGGAGCAATTTTACACAGATAATGGTGTTCCAAGAGGTTATAGAGAATTACTAACTCATCATTTGTGATGTCATTTGAGCGGCATACCCCCTAGGTGGGATCAATAAGATTTTTAGGCAATAGTGAAATAGTAGAAATTTCCTACCTCATCTCATGAGACATCATATAACGAATTTTCACAGTTGAGTTCATTGATGTTTTAGCGAATTTCTTTGAAACCACAACATAACCTTCCGTGGCGAATTTCATCCCATATTAACTTTGAGGGGGATTATCCCTTCCCTCCACTCCCTTTATATACATTTATGTTTATCTGTTGACCTTTCACCCTAACTACTAGATAATTTTCCAATAACCTATAGAATTGCCTAAAACTATGTTGATCAGTCGAAAGATTTTACTTTTAAAATTTCTTATTAATCAACATATTTCATTATAAATGGAGAGATTTGACCATTGAGATTATTAGTAGAGAATTTGTTGGGGTTCTGTCAAAGAAATTCGCTAAAATCTTTAGGGATCCTCTTGCAGGCTAGGTTGCTCCTATGACGTCACATGCGATGAGGTAGAAAATTCACTAGTCTCCGGAGACCCACCTTCGGGATAAGTCACTCCTATGACTTCACCAGCGATGAGGTGGGAAATTCACCAAAAATATCTATGGACTCAACTGTGGAAAATCGCTTCCATAAGATGAGATAGTAAATATGTCTAAAAATCTCATTCATCCCACCTAGTGGGCAGGTCGCTCAAATGGCGTCACCAGCAATGTGGTAGACATAGAAGTTTGGAGGGAAACTCTGAGCACTGCTAACTTGATCCAAAGAGTTAGGCTTAGAGGTATGAGTTTTTGGCGGGAAACCATAGTGTCCGCCATTTTCCCCATTTTCGCGTGCCAGAAGCGGTCTTTTCACCCTACTCTCTTCTTCCTTTCTCTCTCACTTACCCTCACTCTCTCTCCTGTTACTCTACGCCACTTCTTTTCCCTCCTTCTAGGATCCCTCTCTATCTCTGGAATGAGAATACCTAATATTTTTTTTTTAATGGTGTGTAATAGAGAGTAATATTATTTTTTTAAATTTATTTTTTTGTAGTTAGATCAGAAGAAATTTGGTGAAATTCCTCTCATGCAAATGGCGTATCAACTTCCAGGGCATGATAAAAGTAACTTGCATGAATTATGGTTAGTTTTGTTTTAGACCAAGTTGGGCAATTAAAGCTAGCTGGTCGGCAGAAGAAGCGGCCTTATCTGCATCGAAGTTAATGTCGGCCCAGGCGGAGCATGCAATGTCGCAGTTAGCCTACCACTGCAAGAACAATACGATCACGAGAAAAGAGTGGGGGTAGGGTTAGGGGAGGAAGTTTGGTACAATTGTTAGCCAACATTCTAAATGTCTGCCATTAGTCAAAGGGTTGTCCAATTTTTAATAGCATTAATATCCCACTCTTCCAGAAGACGTTAGAGTTCTCGCAAAATAAGTATTTTATTTAGTAATTCCCCCTTCCCTCCTCCGTCCTGTTTTCCTTGGGGCGTCATAATCCCCAACCCTCCCTTGGAGAAAAATGAGTGGGCGGATTTTAATGCCTCATTAAATATTTTGATTTATTTATCTTGTTTTCCTCGTTATGTCTTAACCCATTTTTAATTCTTTCGTTTCCTTTACTACACCTTCATAAAAAAAAGGAAAAAAAGAAATCAAAGTTTTCTTATATTTTTCTCCATCCTTTGTGCCTACCAATATATATTAACTATGAATGAAGAAAGAAAGTATTCACAATTAATTATTAGTCAATAATTAAAAATTATTTTTCTACCGCCTTCCAGAACTGCTGCAATTCCCTGATCTTGCCAGGGTTTTATATAAATTAACTCTAGACGTATTTTAATTATTATAAATTATTATTTAAATTATGATGTAAATTATAATACGTCTACCATAGGATCTTATCGATTGGTCTGTAATCTTCAATAGAACCTACTTTGTCGAGATAATTCTTAGATCTCGACAATAACCAATATAGACGATGAGGGAGTTCCCGTAACAAATAGTTTGCGAATCGCCAACCTATTTGGCCAATACTTTGAAAATATCTTCTCCACTACGAACTACACCCAAACCTTCCAAGATACTAAAAGAAATAAAGAGTCCTCTCCGTTAATAATAGCTGAAAATAACTCCGACCCACTAAACATACCTTTCACTTCCCATGAATTTACACTTGCAATAAACAGTAGAAAAGATACCACCCCAGGCTTAGACGAAATTTCCATAGGAATGATTAAAAACCTAGATCCCGCCAATAAATCCTCCATACTAAAATTTATAAATATTATTTTCTTAAACAGATCCTTTCCTGACCTCTGGGGAAAGTCAATAGTGATTCCTGTTTTAAAAAAACATAAACCCTCAAACAAAATTTCCAGCTATAGACCAATATCACTCACCTCGTCACTATGCAAATTAGCCGAAAAAATGATCTCCAACAGACTCCATTGGTACATTGAAAAAAATAATCTTCTTAACCCATGGCAGAGTGGATTTAGAAGAGGTCGAAGCACATTAGACAATATTGTGGAACTGGAATCCGCTATAACTAGTGC
Source organism: Oncopeltus fasciatus (assembly GCA_000696205.2). Lineage (NCBI taxonomy): Eukaryota > Metazoa > Arthropoda > Insecta > Hemiptera > Lygaeidae > Oncopeltus > Oncopeltus fasciatus. The sequence goes on along the minus strand of KZ806967.1, from coordinate 782,232 downwards.
TTTCAAAAACAAAAAGAAAGTCCTGGCTACATTTATAGACTTAGAGCATGCATTCGACAGCACTTGGCACAGGCACATAATGAATTGTTTAATACGCATGGGCCTCACAGGGAACATGCTTCACTTTATTAAGAATTTCCTCAGCAACAGGAAGTTTGTAGTACGATGTGGAGCCCATCTATCCCGCGAATATACCCAAAGTAACGGTGTACCACAAGGCAGTGTACTAAGCTCTTTGTTATTCTGCATAGCGATAAATGACTTGTTTGGTGAAGTGAATATGCCCATTCATATTTTACTATATGCAGATGACATAGTTCTCTATGTCTCAGGCACCGATACTAAATATTTAACAAATATAATGCAAAATGCGGTGAATAAGATTCATAAGTGGCTAGATAACCATGGCTTTAGAATATCATTCCCCAAATCAGTTAATATTTTATTCTCCAAAAGAAGAACCGATCTCCAAACGCCTCTCCAAATTGAAAACAATCTTATACACTTTGCTGACTCCACTACATTCTTAGGACTCATTTTTGATCGCACACTATCCTGGACCCCACATATAAAATCATTAAAAGCTAAATGCCTCAGATATATTAACCTATTAAAAGTCCTAGGAAACACATCATGGGGATCAGACAGATCCAGCATGCTAATGTTTTACAAAAGCCTTATAAGATCTAGGCTGGATTATGGTTCTGTTGCATATCACTCCGCCAGTGAACGAACTCTGCTGATGCTAGACAGCGTTCAGAATAGCGCGATCCGAATAGCTACTGGTGCTTTTAGATCTAGCCCTACTATCAGTCTTAAAGCAGAAACAGGTGAATTGCCACTAGAATATAGAAGAAGGCAACTATCATTAGTATACTTCTACAAAATACTATCCAACCCATATCATCCATCAAATTCTCAACTTAGTTCTCTACCTACCACTCAAATATTGAATAATAGCGACTTTAATTCCAGAACTCCATTTCCCGATCGAGTAACTAATATAATATCTAGTCTCCAAATCAATCATCTATGCCCACGGAAACAGTTAGTATCCGATATTGAGCCTTGGTTATTACCCCATCCCAAGATTATACTCACTCTAAGCAAATTCACCAAAAATATTACTAATCCCATGCTCTATAAAAACGAATTATCCAGAATATATTCACTACTCTCTCCAGCTACTTTTGTCTACACGGACGGGTCTAAAAGTAATGAAGGGGTCGGTGTGGGAATATATTGCAACGCTGTGTCCTATATGTATTCACTACCCCCAATTGCAAGCATATATACAGCCGAGCTAGTAGCCATTAAAAGGGGGCTTCTTATTAATGCGAGATCAAGGAATACTATTGTTATCTGCACTGACTCCTTGTCTTCACTCATGAGCCTCAATCAACCTTTTACTACCAATCCGCTAATTATTGAGATTCTGAGAACCATCAAGACACTTCGTAGTCAATCGGTTGACACAAAATTCATCTGGGTTCCCAGTCATTGTGATATTCAGGGAAATGAAGAAGCAGATAAGGCCGCAAAATTAGCTTCTGTACATGGGCAACTAGAAGAGTTTCTAACGATCGCTGACGTCGTTGCCTTTATCAAACAAAAAATCATTGAAAAATGGGATCAGGAATGGTATATGTTGAGGGATAACAAACTAAGGGTGATAAAGCATAGCATTAGACCCTGGAAAACCTCTATTAGAGAAGCGAGAAGGGAAGAGGTAATACTGACCAGACTTCGTATTGGTCATACTAGATTGACACATGGTCACTTAATGGCAAAACATCCTCCTCCCATGTGCAATTCTTGTGGGGTACAAATTACGGTTCATCATATCCTTACTGAATGTATGCTGTACGAAAATCAAAGAAGCAACTCCTCCATCAAAGACAACCTTTCCGACATTTTAGGAGACGATATCACAAATNTATTATTGTAGATCTTGAGCAGTCAAATACTCTAGTTAACAATTTAAAATAAAAAGCGAAAAAAAACAACCAAAAAAAACAAAAACAATTAATTTTAGTGATAAACAAATTCACCTGCTTTGTAGATAGTTTTCTTTGCCAACAACTTTTTTTTATTTTTTTTTATTTTAGGAACAGGCGAACCTCCACTTCGAACAAATTCCGATGAACGTAGACATTGAGATTGCACTCATGATATTTTTTAATTTAATATTTCGGTATTTCCTCTGATTCCTAACTTCCAGTTAACAAAAATTATAGGCGCTAAATATATATACATATAAATATAATATGTGTGTGTTCTGTCAATAATTTACAGGCCACCGTTTTGAGTTCTTCTTATTGTGATTTTAAAGTTTCACTATTAAGTAAAATTTAGCTCAGTAAAATTTAACCAATCGAAGCGGGGTTTTAAATGATTTGGAAAGTTCACATAATATTATTTAATAACTTAGATGCTGAGCCATAATGCCAAACATATAATTTATATTTTATGTAAATTGCATCAGACAATAATTACAGATTTATTCAAATAAGATTTTGCCGTCTCCAAATGGGAAATAGAAATGTAGGATTATAGACAATAACGCTGAGGCAGGTAGACTCTTCTGTAGTATTACAACTCTGAGATATAGAGCTTTAATGATAAACATGGAAAAAAAAAAAAAAAAAAAAAAAAAATTCTTAGATCATCGGAAATTCTCTTATCCTGGTTATGGTACTTAATAGTTTTCTTAAGCAGGGCAACTATTCCTGTATTCAAGTTAACGAGTTTTATGAAAGGCAATCACACTTTTATTTGAAAATGTAGAGATTTTCCTGATTTTTTTTTTGTTATTTTTCTTTCATCCGTGTTATTGAACATATGTTTTAAGGCCGAATCCGTCTTATTTCGCCTCGATTTCCAAATATTCTTCACCAGGACCCTCAATGGCCGTACCAAGTCGGGTGGAGCCTTTGACTATATCACCTTTCACACTCGTACGCTCCCTACCTGATTTGACTCCCTCTTATCAGTGCTAGAAGCCTTTCTAACAGGTCCATTCACCCTATTACGAAACTTCCAGTTGTAATTTCTTACTGGGAGTAAATTTACAAAGAAATTTCTTTGCCACAGATTTTATGGCCTAACATATCTTGTCTCTTGGAAATAGAGTCAAATTCTGCTAGAATATTCATAAAGATAAGATTTTGAAACAGAGATATAAACAACTGACTAAGTATAAATATAGTATACATAGTAAATTACAATTATTTCTACATTTAATAATCATTCTAAAGAAAAATATGCTAGTATTTAAAATAGATATACCTTAATACCATAAACCGCTTACGTTTCAACAATATTAGAAGCATTATTTTTGAAATTTTTTTTTAAGTTTTATTATTAAACTTTTATTTATTTATTACACTCTGATAAATTAAAACATTTTGTAATTTGATCACCACAATGAATTCGAAAAAAAAAATGACATTCAATATCAATCACAAGAGGAGAGAAGGTCACCAATGACACCACTCTCAACATTTTTGAAAATTAATATTATTTTACCATGATAATAGTAAAAAAAAAAAAATGCAGCTATAAAATAAATATAGATCAAGTTGATTTAATACATCTAATACACAATTATACAGTCCCATCTAGGAACTGTATTTCATTATTTTTAAATGTTGGTGATAGAATTATCTATAATAATAATATTAATCTAAAATAATATTTTCCCAAAATATTGATATTTACGTTGGTACCACTGGGGGAGAGGCGTCTCCTTATTTACGATTGATCCTCCAATCGGAAGATAAATCAGGCTAGAATCGAATGAAAAATTGTCCATAAATCTTATTTGAAATTCATAAAGCAACCCCTGTGATAGTGGGGGAGACACGAGTTAGGGGGTTGATCCTACCCTCTTCTCCCCAATACTTAGTGTTTTTCTCTTCTCAGTCACTATGATTCTCTCTCTCTCTTTTCCTTTTATATATATNATATATATATATATATTTGTGTTTTTGTATGAGTGAGTGTATTTGCGTTTCATCTTCATACCTTCCTTTAGTTGATTTTAATAAACTAAAACTGACTAAATATAAAAAATAAAAAAGTCAGTAGAATTTCTTTTTTCTGTGTAGTTCCCCTTTTAACCATCTATGTCGATGGAGATTAATTCTAGTTTTGCGGATAATTCTAAACACTCATGGCTTGGGGAAACTTTTATTTTTCAATATAAACTAGTCAAGGGTGGAAATCGAACCGTAGTGCCAGGATTGAGAGGCCCGAATTGAATGGATCCACTTGGCTAAGCAGATGCTCTACAGTAGAAGATAGTCAATGCGAACAATTAATAATAGGGAATAGAATAAAAAATGTATCTGTCCCTGCCAGGACACGAACTTGGATCTCCAGCTTTCCTGGCCAGTATGCTTCCATAATGCTTCCACCACCGGATAACTTATTAAATTCCCAACAAACTAGCGAGAGGTAGTGTTCAGTGTTGGAAATTTAACAAGTTTAGATAACTTATTATCTAATTATTAACGAGCTAGATGCTCGTCCCGGTGGTGTAATGGAAACATTTCGGCCCGGCAAGCAGGATATCCAGGATCGAGTCCTGGCTGGATCAGATAGATTTTTTTTATTCTATTCCCTCTCATTAATTGTTTAAAATTTACGTGGGATAATAAACCACAACTAAATTAATATTTATAGATAGTAAATATACTTTCAAAAATGACTTTTACTCCTAGTTCAAATAGGGAGGCTTTATTTTATTGAAAGTAAAACATTTTTCTTAATAAATATTCATTTTTATTTTATTGAAAGTAAAACATTTTTTTGCTACTTAAATTATTTCACTATTATTTTAACTTATTCATAGTTTTGAATATAAAGATACAAATCTTCAATATCTCTGCTCAGATGAATGTTTGTGTGAATGAATCCGAAGGCCATTTCTTTTTATATCATCCCCATTATTCATTATATCATCCCCTCTGAAAATTATTCTATATATAAATAATGATTTTAGTAGTGGTATTTAATCTCACGTTAAATTTTTATACAAGAAATACAAGGGGGCAAGAAAAAAAATCTTACTACTTCAGCCGGGACTCGAATCTGAGTCTCCTGCTTTCCAGCTGGGGTAGTAGGATTTTTTTTTTTTTTTTTCTGGTTCCCTTGCATTTCTTGTATTAATCTATATTTTCCTCTAAAATGATTTTGTAAATTTAGTGAATGCCTGGGCTGAAAGAAATTCCAGAGTTGAGGACTTACTCTTAAAGCATTTCCCTGATTATTTCACAGAAGATTTTGGTTATTGACTAAAATAGTCAATTTAAATAAGTTCCGTGATATTTTATACTTTGAAGAGAATAATTCGTTCATCTACCAGCCGATTTCCGTCCCTCGTCGGCCCTAGTCTACTCTGGTATTCCGAGGGCGTAGGCAGGGATCGGCGAGACACGAGAGAGATAAGGCACCTGCGATCCCATGCTAATGTGTTTGTAACCTGACTTGGCGGCGGCTGGGGGAGGTTACTGTCGCCTGGAGATTCTCTAAAGGCCCGCTTGGGATTAGCTTGACAAAAGGCACACTTCACTCTGCATGTACTCAATTCCATTCTTCTCCCTTCGGTGGTGCCACCGTATTACAATATCAGTACGGTATCAACCGCAGACCGTAAAAGAATGTCAGAATCGTTGGTTTGCAAATATACCACACTCGCGAAAAAATTTGATAATTTTCTAAGGCGTTTCTAGCATAACTTGGACTAGGAGATAAAGCAAAGTAATGTTGTTTTTTTAGCTCAATAAAGATTTATAAGAATAATTTGATAATGAATTTATTGTTCTTAAATTTGACAGAAAAAATAATTATTTATAAGCACGACATAATAACATCTTTTCCAAGTGTTATTATATCAAAAATTACTTAAAGATCAAAAGATCTAGTGAACTACATAATTATATAAGTTTTTAAATCGTGACTGACAAGTTGATCGTCGAAGTTATGGGATTGGTAGAGGATTTAGTCAGGGAATAAAGATATAAAAACTAATTAGTGAAAAGAAAAAAAAAAAGTTTTTATTTTTGCTAACGTTTCGGCCTAAATTTCAGGCCTTCTTCAGGGCAATGGGGGTGATGGAGGGAGTGAGTCTCCATCTCTAAATCAGTAGATGTTTCTTTGTTGTGGTTGGTCAAGGTAGACCTAAAAATACAATTTATAAAAATGTGTATTTTTTAATCATCTGCCTACGTTTCGGCTTACATTGTACGCCATCTTCAAAGCTATCGTGAAGACGAGAAGGGACTTCCTGTCATCTAGATCCCATGTTCATGACTGATTTAGCTACCCTTAAGCAGGAGACTCACTCCCTGCATCATCCCCATTGCCCCAGAAAAAAGCCTGAAATTTGGGCTGAAACCTTGGAAATATTAAAAAATTTTTGTTTACAGATTAGTTTTTATTTATTCAGGTTCCAAGACTGACTTACCGACCAATACCACCTCACATATAAGTTTTTATGTTTATTAAAAATTAAGAATTGGTACTGATAAAAAAAAATATAAAAAATAACACTGTTTGGAAATTCACTTTAGAAAATACCTATACATGCTGCTGAGTTGAATGGGATATTATATTAGGAACAGGAATGCATATGTGTTAGCAAAACGATTCTTTTAATAAGTACCATAAATGGTCAGTTCGACTTTTATTCATTTTCCTAAGCTTTCTGGGATCAATAGCCTGAATACCTTCTCTTTCTTTAGTCAGTAAAGAAAATTGATTATGTTTGAGGTATTATCAATGAGATATTTTCAATATCCGGTGCGAAGTACAAAAAGTGGTCAAAATTCCAAAATATTTTACTTATTTTCTATGTTGGGAATAGGAAAATTATAAAATATTGGAAATCTTTAGATTGCAGAATAGAAAAGATCTTATTGAGGAGAGAAACAGAAAATAGAATAACTTAGAGTAAAAATAATAATATACATAACGAAAATTATTGTTCTCGAAAAAATTGTACTACACAGCTCATTGAGTCGTTATCGGCCAATGAGTAGAGCGTTTTGTGATCCGGAATTAGTTTATTTTGTGGAAACCTCTTTTATTGCTTTCATATTTAGTTCTTATTGTCATATTTTAGTTGCTATTCATAAAAACCGAATTTCCTTATGTAATTTTAACAGCTTCTAAAATATCTCTCCAAATAAGGCATCCTAAGCAAGATCCAACTGGCTGCCATGATTGGAGGTCTTTGATTCAAATTCAAAGTGCATTTCATGATTGGAGGTCTTTGATTCAAATTCAAAGTGCATTTCATGATTGGAGGTCTTTGATTCAAATTCAAAGTGCATTTCATGATTGGAGGTCTTTGATTCAAATTCAAAGTGCATGTTCAAGTATTGAATAACGCTGAAGCTCCTACAAATATATCTTGTTTATTTGAAGTCTACTTAAACAAGAGAGTGTTGTTTTTCTTTTGTGCAATAAATCAATCATTGGTGCGAGGCTTAAGTGAGCATACTCTTCCAAAATCTTTAACATCTTATTAGTTTTAATATAAATCTTAATTGTATTAATACAAGAGTTATTTATTTTATAAATTTCAATGACTTCCGTCCTCAATATTTTTTCTTTTTAAATAGAAAGCTAGTTATTTAATGTAACACAAAAATACAAATCTTTTTTTTTTTAATTAAGTGTTTGTCTCCATTTCAACCACTTTGGTTCATGGAGGGAGCGGCTGTTTACAAGTGGCCATCCCATTCTAAACATCAATGGCTCAGGACAAGCTTTTTTCAATAAAATATTTTTCAGAGCGGGATTTGAACCCGTAGCGCCTGGATTGCAAGACCCTAATTGATCCCATTAGCTACGCTGGCGTCCATTGCAAATTTTTAATATTTTCACTTGTAAAATTTAGTTTATACATAACTCCTCTTATTGATGGCTACTATCGTGAATTAAATAAATTTCCATATGATTTGGTTGCCATTATATATGCAAGCATATCAAAGGTAATTAGCAGAGCTCTTCACTCATACTGCGAATAATTACTTTTTATATCGGTTGCATATAAATATAAATATAAAT
>KZ806967.1:754171-764424 GCA_000696205.2 Oncopeltus fasciatus | reverse complement strand
TAAATAAATTATTATTAACTAAAATAATAAATAATATCTCATTCTTTAATTTAGATTTTCCAGGCTATACCTGATTTTTTAAGAAAGTTTAACAGCCCATCCACTGTAGAGGGGTTGTTCCCAAGGCACTCCGCCATATTTCTTCCAAAGCCTTCCTTAAGAAAAGAGATACATTTAAGTCAATTTATTATATTTGAGAGTGGTATCATTGGTCACCTTATCTCCTATTGCCATTACATATATTTTTTTTTATTTCATTGTAATCAAATTAGAAAACGATATAATATTAACAGAATATAATATATGAATAAAAGTCGGAAAAAAAAATCATTATAACGAATACGTACGCTAACTAACTACAGATAACAATCGAACCTACTGCCCTTACTAACTTTTAAATAAATAAACAGAAAAGATCATTTAATTACAGCTAATTAACAAACAGGTAAAAATAAATAAATTATGATTATTTGCAAAGAGGCCTACAAATATCTTACTATATTGTCTGCGCTTACCAGTTTCTGCCACTTAATCTGTCACTGGCACTTCAATGACCAGCCCGACGTTCTAAGACATGAGATCTGACATAGAATCTGACACTGACTCAAGGGCTACTGGCTTGACGCTTTTATGACTATATTGAACTTTCTAGAAGGACCTAGGCAGGTCTAGATGAATCCAAGAACTGTTTCTGGTTAAGCATAATTTCCCGTATGGAAGCAGGTGGCCTTCTCAATTGGCCCCTTCTCATATAGGTCTGGTCCTCTCGTTACTTTCTTCCCCAGTATTTTACAATACATTGGAATTAACTAATTCCAATGTATTGTAAAATACTCACAATTGAATAGCTTATTGAACAACTGTTCATAGGTACGGTCAAAATGTAATGACTCCTCCAAGGTGGAAAACGGGCCCTCGTGGATAACGAAATTGATCCCTTGCAGTATTTGTACTGGGGTAAAAAAAAACTACTCATAACCCTACGGTACCACCATGAATAGGTTCATGCTACTTGATTTACCTACAGTAAATATTCTTATATGCGATTGATAAGTAGCAAACTCAGAAAAATTGGAGAGAAGCTTGCCTGTAGGCTAATGCTCTAATGAATATATCTTTATCATACCTTCTATTATCCGTCTTCATTGGCTTCTGCTAACCATCTTCTGTTGACTGCCAACAGAAGATGGTTTGCAGAAACCAATGTGGACGGATAATAGAAGATATGATAGTTGTATATTCATTGGTAGTGAAAATAACCTTTTAGATTATTTACCTGAATGTATCTTTTTCACATAGCGGAGAAAAATACTAATTTAATAATGGAGTTTCTCTGAAGTTTAATTTATTTTTTAAATATTAAATGCTTTAGAATTCTCTCATTATGACGCTTGGGAATTCTCTCAGTTATTCTCAGTTTAATTCCTGTTCTATGTAATATATAAATTCTTTCTAATGTACATTGGTTCTGGATGCTAAATATCATCTTTCATAAGAAGTTCACTAAGAATATAAACATTTATTTTTATAATATAGGTATACAAGATGTCTGAGTCCCTCACTGGTGTGACTTTTAACTTTACCTTACAAGAGAGCTCATCGGTCCGATAACTTGTCCAAGTATAATCCTGGAGTCCTTTTAAGCTTTATTTTATTTATTTATTTATTTTTTTTTTTTTTTTATGAGTTAGCCTACTTTTAGTCACTTAGGGTCATGGAGGGAGGGGCTATCTACAAGTTACCTTCTCATTCTAAGCATTCATGGCTCAGGAAAAGCTTTTATTTACCGATAAACACTTGCGCTGGGCAGGATTTGAATAAGCAGTCGAATTATTTTTTTAGTTTTGAATGTCGGAATCAATGAAGAGAGGTGACATTGCAGAAGACACAAACAATTTAACCCTTGTAAAAATAATTTACAAATTGAACCCTATCCAATAATAACAAACTACGTATACTTTTCTGGTCTTCAAAACATGCATTAAACTCATTGTAACTGGATGAAATGTAAGACTCCTTCGTCTTCCATCGGATGAAATGGAAGACAATTTCCTTGGTCCACTGGAATGCTTTTTCTCCCACACAAAGGGAGGTTAAAATTGAATGTTGTTATAAATCCAGTAGCAGGCCAACAGACAGGATTTGCAGTTGGTGCTGAGACCGCCTTTATTAACCTCCAGCTTGTGTTGTAGGCGCCGAGGGGCGAGGAGCGGCGAGTGGGTACAACCACGTCGGCGGAGGCCAACGGAATCTTCCCCCTGCCGACCTCCACATCGGCGAACACCGTCGCCACGCAGCAGGAGCAGGTCATATACGACGTCAAGTGATGTACAGGACACCGGCAGCTATCAATCAGGAACACCTTGTATAATTAAATGAGACAGATATTATCTAAAAAAAAAAAAAGTCTCAAATTATACGTCTATTTGGGTACTCATATATTTAAGTATCCCATGTAAATTGATATTATTGTGCCAAAGTAAATATATATATAAATAAACATCCCACTATATCACAAAATTTCTCACAAAATTCCTGTAAGAGAATTTTAGTGAGGAATTGTTATTTGTAACAAAAACAATCTTGTTAAAAATATTCCATAAAATACTTTATTCAAAATATATTTAAGTAATTAAAATTATATGCACATGATTGATATAAAGCATATACAATACGAAGGAAAGTAAAAATAAAACTAATAAACTCTGAATGAAATACATTTTTATTTTGTAGTTCATATTATTATTGAGGTATTATTATAGCATACTTATAAAAATTCTATAAACATTCAGTTGGTTATGCAGACATGTCTGACATACGTTCACTATAAATATTGCACTTTTTTTCATGTCAAGTGAGCTTAGTTATGTGCTATCAAATAACCATATAGAATTCTTATACGTTAGTAGGAATGTGTAATTGTATTGTGATAAAAAGTCCACTTTAAAATTTAAAATTAAAGAAACTTAGACAAATAGCTGGTCATACGTTTAGATTTAACCTCAAACCTCACTTTATTCAAGACATTATTATAGATCTTTTGAAGGTTTTGAGTTTATAGTTTATAATAAAATAATTAGTATTATACCAAAAATTCAAAGCTTTAAAGTATATAAATTTCATATTTGACTTCATGAAATCTGTGTCAATATTGTACTTGAAGTTATGCAATTTAAATATACTTTTTCTCTAATCCAGCCTTATTGCTGTTGTAGATTAGAGATCCCTTAAGAATTCATCATAAAATATAGTTATGATAAATTCTTGGTATAATATTTGTACTGTTATTTTAAAATTTTCCCATTGTATATTTGACTTTTATCTGCTTCAAGTACATTCTGAGAACAATATGTCCAGTGACAGGAGGAGGGAAACACACATTAAAAATGTGTTTATTTGTGACACACCGCATACTAGAGAAGGTGTAAGGTCAGTACACCGTTCTGGTCACTTATTTATTCCTATTCACCTTCTACATAGATACTTTTGAATAGTAAATTTTTAATACAGGATTGTTTTTGTTAAAATTTTAGAGTTACCGTATTTGTAAATGTTAACTGTTTATTGTAACAAATATCCTTAATCATACAAAATGAAAATTAAAATGCCTCATAAATAATTAAGGCTTTAGTATATACAATTGAATATAGATGTATATTAAAGAAAATATATATTTTCAGTTAGTTCTTCCTTTTAGTTCTTTATCATTTTAATTTTCAGTTGTTTTAATTATATAAGTAAAATAAGCTGAAATTAAAAAAAATTTAAATTAATGTAAGAGATAAATCCATATACTCATATCCTTATTTTTATGACAATGTACAACTCCCAATATTTATTAAAGAATGTGTTTGTTCAACTGTTCTTCGGAATATTTGTTACCAAATTTGTACATATGCTCTCTATTGTAGGATTCATTGTAGTACATTGTTTTGTGGCAGACCTTTTCGAATGGCTGTGTTTGTTGACTAGTCGGCATTAATTTAAGTTTGTCTTGAATATTAATTTTTGTCTAATTGTTCAGATTTATGTAAGTGGAAAAGTGAGTTACAGTCTTTATCTGTACACAATTTAATTATTAATCCATTTCAACCTATTCTGATTTTTTTTTATTGTAAAGTATTTGATAAAAACTAACAACAAAAACCATTGACTAATGATTGAAAAAAATAAAATTTATTAGTCTTCTTGTTATATTCATATTCAAAAAGAAGTAAAAAAAAGTTGTGTAAGTTCTGAAACTCGAAATAAAGGTTAAAATTCAACTACATTAAATATGTTAGAGAAATTTCAAATAAATATAGACTATTAAGTAAGTTACCTTGCTGTAAATAATTCATTTTATTATCTAACCAAACTGTGTGGGGGGGGGGGGAGGTGTTTGAGTGAATGTGTATATATTTAGGCCCTTATTTATTTATATAAAAGCTATTTGAATTACTCATAATTGTTAAAACAATTAGAACTCCAACTTTGTGATGATTTTGGAATATTATTTGCTTCAGTTTGTAACACAAAATAAGATTAATTTTGTTTCATTTTTATCACTGCGACATGACCTAAATAATATTTAAAAGGTTATTTCCACCACCAATGAATATAGAACTATCGATAGAATAGAACTTCTATTGTCCGTCTTCATTGGTTTCTGCAAACCATCTTCTGTTGGCGAGCGCTTTCGGACATCTTCTGGCCGAATACATACGTTCACTGTCACTGTCTGTATTCAACTCCAAAGATGGACAGTGTCCGAAAGCGCTCGCCAACAGAAGATGGTTTGCCGAAACCAATGAAGACGGACAATAGAAGGTATGATAGTAAAATAATATTTATTTTGTGTTTGAAATTAACTTGTAATAATATTGTTTGAATGATTATAACTCCCTATCTGAATAGTATCATTCTTTTCAGAGTTACCAGTTTCTATATCACCGTTCATTTTGACGTTTACAAATAAAATATAAACTTTTAGTAAAGAAGGTAAAGTTCTTAGGGATTAGATTGTAGTTGTACACTTATAAATTCTACCCTGATTTTTTCATCCCCATTTCCATAGTTTATCCATTACCAAGAAGACCAAAAATCTCCTGGGAAGTATCGCTTCGCCATTGCACGTTTTGTACATTGTTCAGGGTGACCTCTTTAAGGACATACCATATCTTCCATCTTGTGTAAAAAAAAAACAATTGTTTTGGGCCAAGAACAAAAATTTATTTATTCTTCTCTTTGAGGTGGATGTATGCTCACACTAGACATAGAAAGAAGTCTGTCTCACTTTCCGCATGAGAAAGGTTAGTCTTCTGTTAGCAATTAGCAATAAATCTAACTCTCAAGAACATATTTCTAGAGAATACAAACAAGAGAAGAAATGCAAAAGCAAAATTCTTCCCTTGAGATTGTGAAAATAAAATTTGTACATTTTGTTTAATGTCATTTTTGTTGGTGAGAAAACGGGCTATCCCTCGTCAGCAAACTAATCAACGGCAATTACGTAATCAGTTCAAATTCTGTGATTATTATTATAAAAGTGTTTTGTTCTTTTTTTATATCCATGTATTAAATAAAACATTTGTAATACTATGTAATTCTGCAAATTATTTGTAATTATTTCTTGTTTCACAAATCGTTTTAATTTATTCTTCTAACACCCATTGGTATACAATTTATTCTTTCAGTTTCTTTATTAAATTTTAATGAATTAATGTAATAATTTTTTTTTATGAATGATGCAAATTATTGAAAGTGTAATACTAATATAATTATATGTAGGTTATATTGTAACATATAATTTTCTATTGCTCAGATAAAAAATAGAAGCAATAGAGCTCACCACCTATATGTTTAGTTTATTTGTAACTTAAAAATCTAAAGGTGATTTCTATCACATATAAGATAAATTAAATAATTATGAAGAAACAATATTGTAAATTCTATATCAGCAAGACTGAAAAAAAAAAATGAAACAATAATGAAAAATGGATTAATCTTATGAATAGTTTTAAATTTCTATCCAAAAGAGGTACAGCAATCACTAAAACTTGCAGTGTATAGAAAAAAAAATTATAAACTTTAATTGAAGAAAAAAATGAAAATATTCAAGTAATCAAATGAAGATTAGTCAACTTTTTGTGGTGGGGTTAACAGTAGACATAAACTTTTGTATTTCTAAATATCCCAATTTTCCTTTTTTTTTCCTCAGTTCTAAGTCAAGTCAAGAGCATATAGAAATAATTTTCCCCTACATAAACAAATGATAACTAGCTCTTGATTATGTATGTATATGTATATGTTATGAATATATTTGAATAATATTGAGCGCTATGCCGAATAGTAAAAAAAAAATCTTTGCATTGGTACATTAACTAAAGAGGCGATTATATTCCTTAAATAAAAAAATAAATCAGTGTCTAAGATTCAATAAAATGTTACTATTATATCTTGGAAGTTTTTCATTCATTTTTTTATTATAGTATTAAATTGTATATCATTGACCACAAACTATTTTTAGTTCAGAAAATTATTAAATTTATCTTATAAATAATGAAATAAGAAACTTTTCACATAATTTAGTTGCTGCATGACTTTGAACAAATACCCATCATTCTGAGTAAAAGAGATTATTCAGATTCCCTTTCCGGTCTTGATTTCGTTTTATAATTTTACCCTCTGAACACAGCTAAATTCCTCAAAATATATAGTTTCGGTCTACAAATTAATTTGTGGACATAGCTAAAATATTATGTGCAATACATCAACGGTGGCTGAGGACAATATTATGTTGATCTGTGTTAACAATTAACACTTACAATTATGTTGATTGTAATTGAGTTATTGAATTCAAAATATTTCTGACTCTATTAATGCACTGATAAGTGAAGACAAACTGGCGGCAATAAATTACTTATCATTCATAATGGGATATCGGTAGTTCTGATAAATGATTCCCATAGCGGCAAGTGTTCGAAATTTGGAATTTAGATTTAATATTTATAAGGATAAATGTAACGCAGTTCCAAACCTCTTGTTCCCTTAGAGTTTCTCCTGTCTTTTGTCCCAGTTTTTTTTTCTTCCTTGTACTAAATGTCAGTATTATTTGCCATTGAGATTGAGAAGTGTATGCGATGTTTTATTGATTGGTTGATCTCAATATTATATAAGTTGTAAAAATAAAAAATTATTTATTTAAGTCTCTTGTTAAACATGAGTTCGTGTTATGTAAATCATTATTGTTATGTTTTATTTGTACATAGTGTTGTACTTTTATGTTCTAGATATGTTAATGAAATATTAAAATTAGGTAGTCGAATAAAAGATCGTTGTAAATACACGTTTGTTTTTTCCCCTTTGTTCTATTTTTTTTTTTATTCATTTATAAAACACAGGGTGTATTAAATACGAAATTATTCTAAAATATTATAAAATTACCTTAATTATAAGAAGTATAAATTACTGATTTGATTCACACAAAAACTTTCTTAAAAATGCGAGAAGGTCTCTATGATAATTCTAGGTACTGCAGAGACAGAAAGCATTACAGATGTGTACCATACAGTGGATAACAGATTTTCTATGTTTATGTGACACATAAAATATTAAATGGCTAACTCAATCTTACAAGGTCGCTATGGTAAGGGTACAAAGGCTGCCACGAAGACGATCTGAAGAGAAGATTCGGATGCTGCTAAACCTTTGACACTTATATTTCACTTGAATAATAAAAAAGTAAAATTTCTTTTTTTAAATAAATAAATGATTTTAATGATAGTATAGGTCATTGGTCAATTATAAAATTTAAAATGATTGATGGTCCATATGTTTTTAAAACACAAATACACACACACACATATATATGCGTCTATAAATTTTATTGATGTCTTTTAACCGAAGTGTGCTCAGATACTTTAATTTTTTTTGGTAGATGTTTTTGTTGTGGTTCGATCAAGGTAGATCCAAATAATACATTTAAAAAAATGTGTATTTTTTAATTATTTGCCGACGTTTCGGCTTACATTGTTAGCCATATTCAAATTCATCACGAAGGCGAGAGAGGACGTGTTATCACCTAGATCAACTATATCTCAAGTTCAGTCATGAACATTTGAGCCAGGTTACAACACGTCCTCCTTCGCATTCATGATAGCCCTGAAGATGGTCTGCAATGTAAGGTGAAACGTCGGCTAATAATTAAAAAATACACATTTTTTAAAATGTATTATTTGGATCTACCTTGATCGAACCCCAACAAAAAAACATCTACCAAACAAAATTAAAGTATCTGAGCACATTTCGGTTAAAATACATCAATTAAATTTATATATGCCCAGAATAAGCCGAAACATGATCAAACACTCAAAACAAAATCATATTGTTAATCGTTTTAAATGAATTAACTAACCTAAATCAATAGAGAAAATCGATAATCATTCCAACTATAAAGGAAGTGAACAATCCAACGATATCAAATATTATAGTCCATCTCTTTGTAAAAAAAAATGTATCATGAAATTAAAATGTATTTATATGCATCATGAAGTAATAAAAGTATAATTCCTGGCAGAGTTGCTTTCACAAAATACAAAGTGCCTGGAAATATTTAGAACATTAGGAAATTTTAATAATACATTTATTTAGAAAAAGAAAAAAATTATTTTGGTAATTCTAATTATAGACATAGTAATGTACATCTAACAGAGCTTGGAAAAACATATTTTAGATTTTCATAAATTAAAGACGTGGATGAAGAATGTTTATGTTTTCAAAGAATCTTGTGTCCTGGACGCTTTATGTAAGGTTTAGTAAGAGTTTGCCAGGAGTAAGTGCTCGCCAGGGAAATCTTTTCATCCAAAAGGGAATATCAAGTTCTGAATTATCTTGAAATACTTGCTTAACAATGAGATTTCATCGCCTTAACTTAAAAGTAACTATCATACCTTCTATTGTCCGTCTTCATTGGTTTCTGCAAACCAGAAGATGGCTTGCAGAAACCAATGAAGACTAATAATAGAAGGTATGATAGTTCTATATTCATTGGTAGTTACCAATTACCTTTAGATTATTTAAAAGTAACTATTTGAAAATTCGACCTCCTCTGCGCCGATCTGTCAGCCCTTATGCCAACCAGTGCCACCGAAACTAGTATCGCAATATAATGTTTTAAATAAAATAATATTGAACTATCATACCTTCTATTATTCGTCTTCATTGGTTTCTGCAAACCATCTTCTGTTGGCGAGCGCTTTCGGACATTGTCCATCTTCTTGGCCGAATACATGTGTTTACTGTCACTGTCTGTATTCAACTGCAGTTGAATCCACGAGGATGGATAATGTCCGAAAGCGCTCGCCAACAGAAGATGGTTTGCAGAAACCAATGAAGACGAATAATAGAAGGTATGATAGTTCTATATTCATTGGTAGTGATAATAACCCTTTAAAATAATATTGATTTTCGCTGTTGTTGTATATTTTGACCATTTTCCCACACTAAAATATAAATAAAAGCAAGATCAGCTGAGGATGTAGAAAGAGGCTAGTGTCGGATGGGCGGGAATCAGGATTTAGATGAACACTAACTTAAATATTTGCACAAAATATTTACATTCTTCGTAAAAAATATTTCTCTTACTTTCTCCTTCTCTGTCTCTTTCGTATTTTAAGTTGAAATTAATAATTCACTCTGTCATTACTATTATGTGTTATCTATGTATTAATGTGTTAGACTATAATGTTAGTCATAAATAAAAATTGACTAATTCTTAATGAAGCTTGGGAAATCTGCTTAATTGACGCATCTCCGGTAACAAGGATTTTCATAATTACTTTATTAAATAAATTTATTTTTACTAAAAGTGCTAAAAGAATGGATTTTTTTAAATCAATAAAACTCAATATCGTTATTTCGTAATAGAATTTCGTAGTTGTAAAAAAATTAATAACTTTTTTAAAATAATTAACTTAGTATTATTATGGATGGTTCTATAAATATTGGGCTCAAAATCTCCTGCACCAACCATCTTTCTTTTTCAACATATCTAAATAAAATTAAAATTTCTCTCTCTAACAACAAAGTTCAAACAACTAACTAATTTTGAAAGCATTGCATTTCCATTCAAGCCTTTGCCCCATTTAAAGTGTTTTATTTTAACATAGGAGGCTAATTCAAGCAGCTAAAATATTTAAGGACTGTAAAGCCAATTAAATTATATCCCAACAAAATTTATTTACATTTAAATATTTATAAATATTTTATTAGCC
>KZ806967.1:743321-753919 GCA_000696205.2 Oncopeltus fasciatus | reverse complement strand
TATATATATATATACGTATATATCTATTTTTCAGAATATTTTAAATTTTCTCGGCTTTCGTAAATTATATTTTTACTTGCCCCGAAGGCCTGGAAGATAAATATTGCCACTGGGAAAAGGAAGGGAGCCGGAGTATTTTGAGTCTGCCTAACATGCAGGTCTCGGTTGGGTTGTCTGCGTACGGTCAGCCTACGACGCATACAAGGACTACAGCTGAGCTGGAAGCGCCTCTTTAATGGTAAGTGTACAGACTCTCAAACATTTCCGATGGCAGTTGCCATCGCGATTAAAATTTGTGAAAGCTAAAATGATCTGTGGGGTGTTGGTCGACCTTTGATGATCAGGAGGTGGAGATAGTCGGGGTTCGGTGTTATTATTATGGTTGCTAGGGTTCTGAAGCAACCAAGGTTTAGAACACGTAATTCGTGGCTCTCTCACTTCGTTATCCCCATAGCCCTGAAGAAGACCTGCAATTCAGGTCGAAATACTGGCAAAAATAACACCATATTTAAATGGAGAATATATTTTTTTACCGTAGATATTATTATTTGGGGGGGAGGGAGGTTGGTTCGTTGGCCAAAGTTTATCCAAAAACCTATTCATTATAGGTAGTAGTGAATTATATATATATATATATTTTTTTTTTTNGGCTTATCTATATATTTTTTTTTTTGTAGTTGGTTTTTGTATATTGAATTTTTTAACATATTTACCTAAATTAATACTTTTGATATCACATTAAATTCAGTTATCTCAGTTATACGTAATAATAATGTAAGTCATTTATTTTTTTATGTTTATTCCTATGACATTGTATTTCAATAGCTCTGAAGATGGCTTGCAACGTAAGCCGAAACATTGGAAGATAATTTTTTTTAAATAGACATTTTTTAGATTGTACTTTTTTGATCTACCTTGACTGAACCCCCCCTATCTCCTCCTCCCAAACTGATATAATTTCGTTTTAAGAAATGATGCTATGCCTCATGAAACTCGTATGTACCAGTGTGTCCTCGCAGGAAAACTTCTATATTGGCAGGATATCATCCTGACTCTTGGAGAGCTGGCAATAAAAAAGGATAGCGTAAACAAAAAAAGCGAGAGAGAGGGTTTGAGCGAGGTAGCCACCCCCTAAAGCCAAGTGTCCAGAAACTGTCACCTGACCCCCGGGGGAACGGAGGGCTATCTGTCTCCGCCAGGGGGTATTAATCACTTCATTAGAGGTGGCCTCAGGCGACCCAGACCTGCCTTTGCTTTTAGCTTCCTCCCTTACCAAGACTCCCACACCCCCTCAAGTTTTATATTTTATTTTCCCGATATGCTTCAGCAAATGTAGAGATAAAAAAATCCCTTATATATAGTCATAGCTATAAACCTTATATGTCGTGTATTTAAAATATACTTTGTGAAAATATACTTTTGTCTTCCATACATTTCCATCAAATATATATGTATTCAATTACAATCAGCCTGTTTATTTTTATTCGCAGAGCCTATCTGTAACATATTTGCATAAAATTTAAGGAGCGTTAACGATGCATTGAAAATAATAATGTTTCAGTTTTTCAAAAATTTAAATTAACATTCATAAAATTTAAATTTATGTTTCTTTTATTTATGTTTTATGCGTTTAATAAAAATCGTGTCACATCTTTAAGTAGAAATATGATGATTTGCAAGTGATCACTTGTCGGACAAAGCAAATTCAACAGAGCCGGTTACAAAGGTTTGCACACAAGCGCAACTGGTAGTCTAAAACCTGACAACAAACGTCTTCTAGTTATTCCATTCAGGCAAAGAGGCACGTAGATGGGCAGGGTAGATGACGAGTAGATGAGTTGGGTAGATGATGAGTATATGATTAGATGTTCAGTAGATGAATGGATAGGTAAGGTAGATGACGAGTAGATGAGTAGTGAAGTGAGTTAGATGACTAGGTCATCATTCTTTATAATATAAAATTTTAAATAATATTTAATTTATTGTCTACAAAATATAAAAGCCATTCTATTTAAACTTTTATATTATGAGCTTAGATTACTTCATGTGACTAATTAAGAAAAAATATAACAAATCATAGAGGAGAAAAAATATATTGTCTAACAGTGACATTACCACGAAAGTTATTCACTCTGGAATGGATATAAGGTTGAAACACTAGTTTATTAGTATAAGAATGTGGATACATTGATTTAAAAATAAACCACTATTAATACATCCTTCTAAGCAGAAATTAGATTTTACCGACGTCATTATTGTAGCAGCCATGACTGGAAGTAAGTTAAAGCTTCAGAGATATCCAATATTCTAATTGAAATATTGAGTACACATCTAGCTAGAGTATAAGCAGAAATTGAGAGAACTAGGTCTCAATAAGATTAGTTATTATGTGGATGTAGATAGTACAAAGAAATTACTATTTACATCCACATATTAACTATTCCTAGTTACATACATAAATATTTACATACACCTCACCATAACCTATTGCTAAGAAATTCTACTTTTAAATATCTTACCGCTTGTGTAAAATATCTCCCTGCCGTGAATGACCAAAGATTGATGCGCCATTAAAAAAAAAACCGAAGTTAAGAAGATAGCAGTACATATATTTCTTTTTAAAATTACGGCATTTTTTTAATAAATAAGTGTGGATTTCAAATGAAACACAGCCGTGTCTCAGCTCGGTGCACACCGCATCTTGCAGTCGCACAGTAGACCGAACGAAACATGCGACCTTTCATTATTTTCAGTCAATTTATTGCAGGAAAATCATTCTGCCGGTGCATAAAAAAATGAAAAATATCAACTTTCAATTGCCCAAAACTTTTTTCCTTCAGTTTTACACGAGATCACATCAATCACATGCCAGTTTAAAAAATACCTAATAATATATTTAAAACCGATAGCAGATTATAACTATTCATTTGTATTTATTGAAAATATCGTAATTTAAAAATAAATGTATACATTATTTGTAATATTAACAAGCACTGTTTAAAAATAGTTGTCAAATTAAAAGGTGGATTATTTCAAATTTTTTTTTTCATTCATTAGTTCTGCAGGGTTAGCAATTATACAATGATAAAATTTGATTTTTAATTTTTAAAATTTTAAAATTTAATAAAAGTTTCTGTGCATAATTTCTACATTCAACTCNAATTAAAATTTAAAATGACGAGAGCCGACAAAATGCATGACAAATGACAATGTCAGCTACTTCGAGTTTAAGACGAATTTCTCGTCTTTCTCGTAAGTTAGCTAATGAAGAGGGAATAGAGTGAGATATCTAGCCTGTCCTTGTGGTGTAAAGGTCAGCACGCTAGGCCCGGATAGCAAGAGATCCAGGTTCGTTTCCTGGCGAGGACGGATAGATTTTTTTATTCTGTTCCCTCTCATGAATTATTGATAAAATTTGATGTGTTGCAAATGTGATAATAGTCCTGGCAAATAATAAAGTTTGATTATTCATAATAACTTTTTGATAACCTTTTCTGATTTGATGCAATAGAGAAACTAGTCAACAGATTTAAATCGACTGTTCACCCTAAACAGGTTTCAATAATTATTATAAAGTTTAACTTATTATTGGGCTTATCTTTAACTTAATATTCTTGTGCGGAGAAACTAGCTCTGAAAATGTTTCCATATATTTTAAAAGTATTTTAAAGCGATTGGTTGGGGCCAAACTACTTTACTGAAAATTCATTCACATTAAGGTAGTTTTGAATTAAACTAATTTTAAGATATAACCCCATGAATTAATTTTAGTGGTTATAACATGGAATCCTATCAATTCGGAAATAAGGGCGATTCTCGTAATGGCTCCCAGAGTGAGCGATAGTCATATCGAGCCACAAAACCCAGCCATCGGGAGGCCGAACGTTGATTGAGCGGTCAGTTAATTGCAGAGCTAGGTTCCAATGTTATAAGGTTATGGAATAGGCGCGAGATCTCGACTCTTGACAGGTGAAATCGATATGGCCAAGTCGGTTATGGAGCTGGCGGACATCCGCGTCTACAGCATCCTCTGTCAAGATCGAACATGATGGATCTGATTGATTGATTGGCGTACTCAGGTCTACAACATGGACGTAGATTATTATATCCCTTTGTACCTGACAGGGTATATCCAATTTGCCTCTAGGCCTGACGTGTTTAAGACGATATTCTATCTGCTCTGCATTTGTCTGACCAATAAGCAAAAATAACAAGCTTCAAGACACCAAGTAATTATATAACAGTCATAAATGTAACCAATTTGTTTATTTAGGAGTACATCTGCTTCTTATTGATATATTCTTCTGAGATTTTAAACATTGGTTGGTAATCTGTACCACACGCAGATATGAATAAATTCGTTATTATAAAAATTGCAAAAATATCGTCTACATATTTTTTAAAAATTCTTGCTTTCCCCGACAATAATCAAGATCACTAAAAATGGTCTAGAGATCTTGAAAAAAATTCATAATAATTTTGAAAATGTTTCTTTATTTCTGGATTACCTAACTTCCTGTGAAATTTATATTTCCCAGTAAGCCCAGAATGATTCAATTCACTTCTCAAGACTCTATTCTGGAATCTTTGTAGCTTCTCTAATCTTATTGCATACCACACAAGGCAGTCATAAAGCTCAAGAAGAATAGGAAGAAGTATCGAGGATTCGGCCACACTACGGTCATGAAAGACACACAATGGCGAGTAAGGAATTGGGCAGTTTGATGTCTGTAAATGGGCAACAGCTCTGCCTTTCTGTTTCATGTGATATATGCTTCATCTATGGTCAACTTTGATGGCTTACCAATCCAGTCTTCAGATGGAGAATAGTTTTGCTTCAGTTTTTCTTGCGTTCAATCTGAAAGGTTACATTTTAAACTACACAGCGAAAATTTTCAGTCCTCCTTTACGTTTATTTGGCCATCAGCTCGCAGCTAGCAAGGGAACTCAACATTTTCTAAGTGTATGTCAGAAGTACGAGGTCGTCAGTTAGATCGAATGTTATTCAATTAGAACAAATGTTATTAAATATAATACGACTGAATTTGTCTCCTTGTGGCTCTCCAGCCATGATCCATAACTTCTTACTGAGGCTAGTGTTAATTCGGGCCTCGAAGCTATTTGCGAGGAAGGGGTGACAATGTTCCAAAGAAAGTCGGGATGACCTACGAGCCTTCAATCAGATTCAAGTGCCAAATATCTACCTCCTCATCGACGTCGAGGAATTCAGCTGCTTTGTGCTTCCACCCTTTGAAGCTTCTAAGATCAGCTAGGAAACTCTTTGAATCTGATTGACTCCCGAATATTGTAGTATACAACCAATTCGATAGTGTGCTATATTACTCTTACAAAGAAATTAATAATTATTTTTAAAATAATTCCTTCTAGGCGAAAACAGCAGTTCACCGAGAGACCAATAGCTAGAGGCCTAGTTTTTAAATAAGGCGGCAATGGCGTTTCCAAAAAAGTGTGGAAGTATCCCTACGTTCACTTAAGCGAAGTGTCCCAAAGAAATTCATAATATAACTGCTAGCTATAACTGGTAGCTTATAACTAGTAAGTGGTAGTATATAACTGGAAGCTTATAACTGGTTACCAGTTACCAGTTACTAGATCTTCACCTAATTCGCTTTGAGTGATTTGAGAAGTGATTATTTGCGGATGACTTCCTTTACATCGGGCATAATAACGACGCAGAAAGGGGAGATCCTCAATGATGCAGGAGACTGATAGACTACTAGAAGTTCTTGTCAGGATTTAGCGCTAAAGAGGTGAACAGTTACTTATGGAGAAGGGCAAAGAGGTCGGATTTATTTCCAGCAGCGGTCATCAGTGTGCCTCTTTTCTTCAGCTAGGCGACAGGTGAAGAGACCTTCAAGACATTTAATGAGAGGGAATAGATTAAAAAATCTAACTGTCCCAGCCAGGAATCGAACCTGGATCTCCTGCTATCCGGGCCGGTGCATTTATCAATTGTGCTACCAGGACGCGCCAGGTAGAGGGATTCAATTCCCTCTACATTGGCGAGAGCCTAACCTACGATAAAGACAAGAACTTCGAAGGAGCTGACATTGTCAAGCTATTTGTCGACTCTCGTCATTTACTTTATTCAATTTTTTCTTTATAAATATTTTATTTGGTTGTGGTTTTTTATTCCACGTAAATTTTAAACAATTAATGAGAGAGAATAGAATAAAAAATCTAACTGTCCCAACCAGGAATCGAATCACTGTAGAGTCGCCAGATGTAATGCTACTGAATAAGTTTCTGTAATCGTTATCTTTTTTTCTTCCCAAGATCCCTTCATATTTTCTTTACCTAGTCCGTTATACAGGTCTTGAATCTTGAGTCTCTGGTGCGTTCCCGGTGTTTTTTGCCCGGTTCTTCTCGGATATTTTCATCCTGCATGGGTTACTGTAAGGGTTGCTTTACTTCTTGGTTGTAATACTCTTCAGAGAATTTAAAATTAAAGTTTCTCACATACTCAATAACCTCAGAATCTCACACCTTCAAACCATGGATATTCTCAGAACATAAACTTGAGCTCAAAAGACCTTTAAAATTAAGAATGTCAAAAGTCAAAATTATAATTTCTTTACTGGAAAAGTGCAAAGTTAAATGAAAAATAGTAAATAAATAGTACTAATCATTATAAATAATAAATAGTAAAAGTACTGAAAAAAAAAAAGAATTAAGTCCACCTTCTATGATGAAAAAAATTTTTTTAGTTTAATTAATTTTGATTCTGACACCTGATAATTTACTGTTCAACGACATTTCAATCGAGCTTTAAAGGTTTCCAGCAGGTTATATAAATTTCCAACTTTCCCACCTTTTTTTTTGTTTTAGGTATAAGCTGCTAGGTTGCTAAGTATAAGTAACTTGGTCAAAGCTGTTTGGTTGCTAGTTATAGTTGCTAGGTATTAGTTGATATGTTGCTAGTTAGAGACCAAAATAAGGTGTAATTACTTGGCACTAATATAAACTAATGTTTAAACCATTTACCGTTTCTTCTTCCGGGTTGGACCGTGTCAAATTGGTGTTATTTGCCGAGCTTTCGCACCTCATGTGATGGCTTCTTCAGGGCTGAAAAGAGAATGAAAAGAGAGAGAAGAAGCCATCACATGATGTGTGAAAGCTCGGCAAATAACACCAACTTGACTCGGTCCAACCCGGAAGAAGAAACGGTAAATACTTCTGACGACCATCGAAGCCTACGTGAACATCTAATGTTTAAACTTTTAACTTGTAATGAACAGAATATACTCGGAGTTAATGTTCAATGAAACCTACAGAAGACAATTTTCACTATTTTAAAACGTGGAATCATGTAGAATGCATGCGAGGAAACTATGCCCTGCGCGCATCCATGTACATATTAAAGAAAGCAGTAAGCCTAATGTTGGTCCAATCAATCGTTAAGCCAGGAGACGATCTGTACGAGCCTGCATGAATAACAGGAAATGGCGTAGGAAGCAAAAGAGTAGAAGAAAGAAAAAGGTGATCTAAAGTGAATCCCGGTTATTGTGAGCTGGGAGAGAGAAGAGGGGGGTCTTCAATAACCGCTCGCCGGGACTAAACTAATATAATATATATATATATATTTCGAGGGGTGGGGAGACGGTCGGCAGGAGAGGGGAGGGGGCCAATATGTCTGCAATATCTTTGTGTGCGGGGGGGAGGGGGGAATTCTTTACTGGAGTGTGGGGGCAGTCACTCTTCTCAGCGGGCCGGACACGACTTCACAATATAGTACAGGACCGCTTCCCCAGAGGGCGCTGTTTGCATTCATGTCTTGTCCTACAGCCCAGGAGGGAGTGAGAGAGAGGGGGAAGGAGACATCTGCTTTATTTCGCATGAGGAAGAGCGAGAGGGGGGGGGGGGCGGGCTGGAGGACATGACGGTATTAGATCAGCTCCAATGACCCCCATATCTCTTATTCTACCTCTTTGGACGAATTTCTTCGAGTCGATAGTCGTAAAGTTGTCATTTTCAGCCGCTTCCAAGAGGCCTTTGTTTTTTACGACTTTTCAAAGATGAACCGATACTTACATTATTGTACATCTTTCTTTTATTTTCTTTCGTACTATACAAATACAAGTCTCATTCGTATATGATTTGTGCGTAATATCTACAGACGGCAATAAATATCACATTCAAATGGACAGTTTTAGACCGTAGAGATTATTAGTAGATGTTTTCTAGTTGGGGTTAAATAAGGTAGATCCAAAACATGCAATTTTAAAAAAATGTTCATTTTTGAATTATCTGCCAACGTTTCGGCTTAAATATGGTAATCCAGGTGACATGACGTTTTTTTTTTATTTAAAAAAAAAAAACCTGTACAGGGAAGAACAAGCCATTCGTAAGGACAACAAGCGACCAGTCCCATACGTATCTTTCGGCATATTCAAGCGACCATGAAGGTTTCTAGAATAAAAAAATTAATCCTTATTATACCAATAGGTTGCATTAATTGCTTGATACCATTTGGTTTTGTTGATAGGAGAAGTGATTATTATTTTAGTAAAGAATTTGACGCGAAGAAAATCATAATAAAAATATATGTTTTTAGACCAGTAGATGTTTTTTGGTTGGAGTTTAGTCAAAGTAGATCCAAAGAATACAATTTAAAAAAAATGTTTATTTCTTTATCATCTGTCATTTCGGTATACATTGTTCTTCATGGATGTTGACTTACGATGTCATAAGAAAAATATTTAAAAAAATTAAATGATTTACATTATTATGACATAGAATAGCCATAACTAAAAGTAATGTCAAATATTTTAGAAAAAACAAAAAAGGAAAAAAAAATTAACAACTATGTAGAAAAATTAATTCACCACACCTACCTATCATGAAGGAGAGAAGGGACGTCGTTTCACCGGAATCCCATAGGCATGAGAGGTAGGGTTTGGAAATTGGGAGAAATTTTTGAGATGGACAACGTGGGTGGTGGAAGGGGCGGAAGGGTATGAAGCTGTAGCTAAAAAGGGAGAGCAGCCCGCATCAAAAGGGGCAATATCACGAAAGAAGGAAGAAAAAAATATACTAATAATAATAAAAAACACTCCATTTTAATAAAGATTACCATTTTTTCCCGAAATATATAATACTTATAATAATTGTTTCAGATAAATAATCTAAAGGGTTATTATCACTACCAATAAGTATAGTGCTATCATACCTTCTATTATCCGTCTTCATTGGTTTCTGCAAACCATCTTCTGTTGGCGAGCGATTTCGGACATTATCCATCCGAAGACAGTGACAGTAAATACATGTATTCGGCCACGAGGATGGATAATGTCCGAAAGCGCTCGCCAACAGAAGATGGTTTGCAGAAACCAATGAAGACGGATAATAGAAGGTATGATAATTGTTTCATTTAAGAAATATATATAAGTGCTGGGATAACAAAAAAACCATTTTCGCAACACAATTTGCTGTCAAATTCGCGAACTAAGATCAGGCTGATAGAAGAAGACGAGGCCACAATATAAACAGCCAATTCGTTCGCTAGTTAAGTTAAATAGGATATTCCGTAATTTTATCTTGTCACAATCGCAGGAAGTTGTAAGTAATAGAAAATGTTTATTGGCAACTAACAAATACGACATAGATAGTTAGAGAGAATGTGCTAGGGCGATAGTAAATGAATGTGCTAGCAGGCGTGTTAAATTAGAATAGTTTAGGGGTGTGCACCGGCATCCGGTGGTGCATTGCCGGCCCGCGGGTATTCTGCCGACCGAGTGCCATAGATAGCTATAGTCTCTACAATTATATGGCGGAGTGGACCGATAGAGGTGTGGCTTCTCGCTCGTTACCAGGAATCCCGGCGATGCGATCGGACCGCTGCCCGACTGAACGTGTGAGGATTCCGCGTGTGTGCAAGTCCGGCTATTGAAATGAGTCATATTGATATTGGTATATGCCCAAGGGGGGGGGGGAGAGAAATTTGTCACTTCTTATGAAAGGCTATACCAGATTTCACTGCTCGTGACTCTAAAATTTTCCTTCTAAGAATTTTTTTTTTTTCATGCAGGTCATCAAGTCTTCAAAAGTACTTAATAAGTGTCACTAATAAAAGCCAAATAATTGAGTCTTTTTTTTTTTAATTTTAAATTTAAATATGTTTCAATTGAAAATTTCCTAAAATAAGTATTTTCAAAAGTTCTATGAGAACACTCTTATATTTTTGAAATGTGATATTTAATTTCTTAGAACTGACACAATAAAAAAATGACATATCTTCAAAAGATAAAATA
Organism: Oncopeltus fasciatus; assembly: GCA_000696205.2. Classification (NCBI taxonomy): domain Eukaryota; kingdom Metazoa; phylum Arthropoda; class Insecta; order Hemiptera; family Lygaeidae; genus Oncopeltus; species Oncopeltus fasciatus. Next base: position 743,648 of record KZ806967.1, on the reverse strand, counting down.
ATTTGACAAAAATCTTAAATAAATGAAAAAAAACAATTCTACCTGTTGGAAGCTTTAGACTACCCATTTGGTATCTATTGGTTAGACATTGAATAAATATGTTTTATTGTGAGTCTATACCTAAGCATATCTAGAGTATGGACAAGTTTTGGCACCCTCTTGTGCCACTGAGTAAAAATGTGTCTGTTTGCTGCTTTGCCCCTACTCAGAATTATTTTTTCACGCCAACCTCTCTGGTAAACCTTTTCCACAAATTTTTCACTGCACAATAATAAATAAAAATATTTATATTATATCATAAAATATAATTATATATATTCACTATTT
>KZ806967.1:709168-725045 GCA_000696205.2 Oncopeltus fasciatus | reverse complement strand
TATATAAATCCGATATAATTGCATATAATTTAAATAAATAGTTTCAGAAAACACAAATACAGATTCTTCTTAATAGCATTAGAACTATCACTAACTAGCACTAGAACTAGCAATTTATAATTATGAGTTTATGAATAATGAATATTATAAAATTTATGAAAATGTATTTTCAATCATTACATTATTCATTTTAAACGCCCTACAGCATATAATCCGATATAATTGCATAAAATTCAAATAAAAAGTTTCAGAGAGTACATATATACGGATTTTTCTTAATAGCAGTAGAAGTAGCACTAGAACTAACACTACAACTAGCACATTATAACTAGCCGTTTATAATTTTTGAATTCATGAATAATTTATTTTCAATCAATACATTATTCATTTGAAATCCCGCCTAACATCATACAGAGTCATTTGTATATATTGATTATTTGGGAGCCGATGAAAGTGAAAAAAACTAATAAAATGTGTGTTTTTGTATATATTTTTATATATATATATAGGCGAAGAGGGAGGAAGAATGAGAGAAGAGAAAAAATAATATCCGTGCTGAGACAAACCCCAGATAATACCGATCCATCATTAGTTGGTGGTACAGCTCCTCGGAGGCACTCCCCTAACCTCTCCTTAAAAATCCGACGGGGAAAAAATCTAATTGAATAAAAGGGAAGCCGTGTCAGGAGGCCGGACCTTACCCTTAGGGAAGTCCCTGATTCCCGCCTTCCTCTGGGAAATCCCTAGTATTGTTCACATTTTTTTTATTATTTATTATTCTTTCACGTTGTTTTTTTTTGTTTTTTTTTAGGAATCAAAATAATTTTATTTTCCCCCTTTAAGTTACCCTTTAAATTTTAAAGGGCGAAAAAAAAAACCCCAGCAAAAAGCAAGCTTCATTTTCATTTGTCCAGCGGAAAAATGGATATATCCTGTCTGTGATGAGGAAAGATGGGGTTAAGGTGACATCAAGCCTCTTCCCCCCCTCCACCACACCCCCGACTTTATCATTATACTTATTGTTACCCCCCAAAGGCTATTATTTACAATTTTATTAAATCGACCGTTAGGGGTGGAAAAATAGTTCCCATGAGATATCTTCTCCTTTTCACAATTTTGTTCCACAAGCTCAGCCTCGGGGTGGAATTGAGTTAGTAAGATTATTGTTTTGATATAATGACTAAATTCTTTCTAAAATAAATTTCATCCCTTTATTGGTATTTATATATAAATGCGCTGGAGAAATTAGTCAGGGTTTCAGCCAGGATCAGAAAAATAAAATACTACAAAATTTTAGTATAATTATTTTATTATATTCAAGCAATAATAATATAATTAAACTAAAATTTTGGAGTACTTTATTTTTCTGATTCTGGCCAAAACCCTGACTAATTTCTAAAGCTAATACTCGACGGTCAACCAACCTCCAACCATGTATACCTTTGCAAAGGGGGAAAAAAATCTAGAGCAATATATTAGAGGCATGATGTAAAATGTAAATAATATCGCACTTTTCATCATGTTTATTATTTATTTGTTTTAATGTAATCAATATAAAGTTATATTTCTTTAATAATCTAAACCCACACATAACCTTCTTCAAAACAATAACATCTTTCCTCTAGACAAAATATGCATTATAGAAATATAATGATCTAATAATGACGTGTTGCTTCAGAGTGGCTCATGGCACACAATCCTGGTGCTGTGGGTTCAAATACCGCACAGGGCAGGCTTTTATCGATAAATAAAGGCTTGTCCTGAGTTACAGTTGTTTAGAATAGGATAGAAACCTGTAGATAGCCCCACCCTTCATGGTTCTAAATGATTGAAAGGGAGGCTAATACCTAATTTAAAAAAAAAATAATGACCTATAAACATCCTTAGCTAACTAAATTAAATGTAAGTACTAACTAAAAATTGATATAGTAATTGAATATACCTTTTGTATGGCGTGGCTATGATCTTTGGCCTTGGGCTGGAAATTAGCAATACATATATTTACTTAATAACTGAGTAAGGAATTTGTGGCGATGAGGACCGCGTGGAGAAGTCTACGGCCTGCTGAAAAGAACGGCATCTCCATTTACACACTAAAATATAATGTGAATAGTTTATTTTATTTGATAATCACAACCACTCTATCCACTTACACTCACAGTAGAATATATTTCATTTCAAGTGACACCCCAATCTGTGAAATCTTCTTGGAGGGATTTATTAGAACATTAATTTTTCCAAACTATTGTTTTTATGTTAGTTGAAGAAGAAAAGAATTTCTGAAAAACTGAGGAATACCACATGAGATAACACCGATTGGTCTTAGTACCACAGCTATATTATCAAGTGAATGGGATCTATCAGTGTGGGACCTTCATACAAATGCTAATAAAAATTAAAAAGTAACTTTTGAATTTAAATTTTAACTATTATCATTACATAACTAAATTCGGTCAATTTGTAATATAGTTGAGAGTAAAAGATAAGTTTATATTCATCAGGGACCCATATTTGACGGGCAATCTCTGCTTCTGTTTGTAATCACCCAGAGGATTCCTGGCGAGCTTCTGTGCAACACCCATCACTAATTCTAAACCATTCTTCATTGATGGAAAAAATAAATTTAGGGCAGAATGGTGTGCTGATCAAACCTCTTCTCTAGTATGCCGTAGGTCGAGAATAAATACATCCATAACAAGTATCTCTCTGGGCATATATAAATTTTAAATTAGATGGCAAATATTGTTTAAATACTAGTGGGTGCTAGGATAAATATGCAAACATAGCTCACACACACGCACTATATATATATATATATATTATGATCTTGAATTTATGAGATATTAGTTTGTTTATGTGTAAATGACCTTTTCTTGNATATTATGATCTTGAAATTATTAGTTAGTTTATGTGTAAATGACCTTTTCTTGTGCCATTAGAAGATTTCCTTCATTCTTATGAAATTTAAAAAAACGTTTATTGTGGGGCTGGTTTTTTTTCTTTTCAATAAGGAGGCTTTGATTTAATTTTTTTTTTTTTGCATAGATCTCAATTGTGCAATTCATCTAATACGTATATACCATGACATCTAACTCACCCACAAGTATTTTATAGCATGGTTAGGCTTATCGTCAGTCACCTCTAACAGATTAGAAATTACCACCAAGCTTTATTTTTATGTCTGTATCCGATATTTTACTACCATAAATTAATTTAAGCGCAATGGTAATTTAATTGGCCAGTCGCCTGCTGGATAAATAAATATAAATTATACAATAGCATTGGCTATGTCCTTATCACTGTTAGTTTAAGTGGTTAGCAGGTTATTCGACGGCAAAATTCCTACCCCGTCTGAGCCGGTTGCCCCCCCAACTGTTAGGGAGGGGGGACTATTACCCTGTCAAATGTCAGATATGTAATCAAGGCCCCTCCCCGCGCCTAGGTGTAAAGGTTATCGCATGTCCTTATCGAATTAACTACATAACCTTATCACAGAAGAGTGCCGACACTGGCCAACCTTATCAAACCGGCTTGCCGGAGAGCTGTTGGGCCAACTGAGTACCACAAGGAATGAGCTATGAACTCTTCTTCAACTCTTCTCCATCCCATAATGCAGGCCAGAAAGTACCTTAAGATTTAGGAGGAATTTCGTTCTGAGCTGAGAGATCATAATTGACCAGACGATTCATAGTTAAAGATTTTAAAATATTATTTTAAACAAACATTTTGTTATAAATATATATTTTTAAGAAGGGTCGTTTTAAATAAAAATTTTAAATTATTTGAATTGATAGGATTAAACATAAATATAAAGTTATAGATATATTTATTTGTACTAAGCAGCAGAGCGTTTTAAATAATACGCGACTTTTTATTTTTTACGAATAATAAATCTGCCATATGCAGAAGTTTAGAAACTAGCAAATTTAAAATAATTTATTTCTTCTATAAATCCGAAAAGTGAGGGAAAAATAAATATCACTGAGGCTTGATCTAGGCCGCCCCAGAGAAAGGTGGTGAGGTGAATTGTTTAATTCTCCTAGTTAAATTCAATATCTCTCTTAGTTTGCGACTTTTGTAAAAATATTAATAAACATAAATAAAAGAACATTATATTTTTACCTATTATTTTTCTCTCTTCATTTTTTACTTATCCTGCCTCTTTCTGGCTGATTTATGAAGCTCATTCAACACGGGTGTACGGTAGATAAAATACCGATTGTATTTTCTACAGAAAAAAGCGAACTTTCTTAAAACTTGATTTATTGTAGAAATTTTGTCGAACATAAGTCATATAACTACAATTTTTTTCTAAATAATTTAGCGCCCATAAAACTTCGTTTCTCTTGTGATTTTCGTCATTGTTGATATCTTTAATTAACGAACTTAGATGGCAAATTTGTAAATATTAATTTTATTTGTGGTTTATTATCCCACGTAAATTTTAAATTAGATGGCAAATATTGTTTAAATACTAGTGGGTGCTAGGATAAATATGCAAACATAGCTCACACACACGCACTATATATATATATATATATTATGATCTTGAATTTATGAGATATTAGTTTGTTTATGTGTAAATGACCTTTTCTTGTGCCATTAGAAGATTTCCTTCATTCTTATGAAATTTTAAAAACGTTTATTGATCCTACTCATAAGAAGCCAAAAATAATGTCCTTTTATGAATAAAAATATATAAATTTTGATTGAGGAAATTATCTACCACCGAAAATTCCCGGAAATAATAATTTTCCAATATGTTCAAATCAAACTATATACTATTTTCCAAAGCACCTATATATTAGTATTTTGTAAGACTCAAGAATATCTTGGGGGGCATTCTGAAAAAAATAGCTACATTTAAAAAAAATCATATTGTTGAATGATATGAAAAAGTTGTCTTTCAAGTGATTTTACTAAATTACTATAACTATTTTACTTTTAAATTCGATCGAAATTTGTGTGAAAAAAATCGCAATACTTCAACTATCTAAAGTATTTTTCCATATATAAATTTATTATGCGTATTCTTAAGACATGCTCGATTGATAACCTCCGACCCGAATAATATTTATTGACGAGGAAACAAATGATCAGTACTCTTGTACTGATAAGGACAGGCGTACTCGATCTGTGCCAGTTTGTGTGTTTCAAAAGGAAACAGTCACTATCTGTCAGACTATTTTTGCCTTTTATGTAGTTTTCTTTTGTTAGCTTTTAAGACTATTTAAATTTATTGATTATTAACATAATAAATTAAAATGGATTAAATGATTTCCTTGATTTTCGTATGTATGTGAAAGTTATTTATGCACATGTCTTAAATTTTCTTGTTTCAGCAAAATACTCAGAAGTAATACTGAAATAATAAAAGGTATTATTACATGACAGAAATCAAGTTATTTCTAAATATTATTAAAACTAATTAATATGACTCATTTTTTAAAGAAATTAATTTTTTTTTAAACTTGGGAAAAAAGTAGCAATGTTTATTATCGAAATTATTATTTATTATTTCATTAATTGTTATTACTATATCCATAAAAGCAGGAAGTTGCTATATGAATTCCAACAAAACTGGGGCAGTGTGAAATGTGCTAGAGAGGAAAGCAACCTGACATATCGATATTTCGTACAACTTCAGGACATTCAAAATTTAAATTTCTGGAAATTCACATAAAATTAATATAATACGATAGAAATTACAATAAAATTAAAGCTGGGAGAGAAGGGCTTCAGAGCAAGTCATTAACAGTTATATTCATTATTTTTTAGCTATATCTCAGTTAAGTTTAATTAAATCATTAATATTTAATTCACGATAACACGTACTATTCGAAATCAGTTTCAATTTTTTTTATAACCTTTATTTACATATTACATTCTTTTAAAAATAAGTAAAAATTCTTAATTTGATGACAATGAATAGTAAATAAAAAAAAATGACATTAATGAAATGAACATGAGGAGAGAAGGTGACCAGTTACACCACTCTCTAAGTTTGAATTGGCCATATTTATTTATGTATTTTTGAACTGTGGATGTTTTTTTTTTTCGGTTTGAATTTATTTAATATAACATAAATGTTTTTTTCCCCATAAATTAAATGATATGTACTCACCCTGACAATTTTCTTACCCAATTCAATCATAGGTACTACTAAGAAAGTATAAACAAGACATTGAAATCGATATCTTATATCAATTTTTGAATGGAAATGTGTAATCAATTTCAAGAAGACCCAAGAGAAAAGTTTGCTGACAATGTATAGGTTTATCCAAATTGAGAAATACAATTTTCGAAATTTCTATATTTTATTTAGCGTTGAGTACCTTTGAGATACATATGATCTCATCTTCAGAGCTCACCTTTAATTTAATTCCCAAATTGGCAAAGCTATATTCATGAAATATTACCAGTTCACACAAAAAATGGTATTTTCAGACCTTTGGGATAATCCTAGATGCCTAGGAGGGAGTACTACATTACGAACGGGTTTTCTACGATTACTTAATAAAATTCTTTATCATACAGTTTTTAGTAAGAGAAAAAGAAGTGCCTAGAGGGATACATGTTTTACACAAATAATATTGATATATATTTACACATTTGAAATTACAGGGGTATTTCAGAATTCAGTATCGTCTGCGGGTCATCAATCAATAAAAAACTGCTGTCATCTGCGGTCCAGAGAAAGCAAGAGTGCATACTTTTTTTTTTGTACTATTTTCTTTGTTGAAACAAGTGAGATACCATTCAAAATAATGCTGAGAATTTCCTGAATTCTTTGCATTGAAGAATGTCTCAGCCATGATAACAGCTTGGCCTTTAAAAAACTTTGTTTTTAGTCATTAAATAGATCCTTATATTCATTACTAAAATATATAATTTCACCGATGTTCAGGAAAAATAAAAATATTAAACTTAAGAAGGAATGATTAAAACTTGTATGTTCTAGAGCAGGTAGAATTAAGATTAATAAGGAGTACAGTGGTAGCTTAGGTACTGGACTCCTGAGCCAAAGGTCCCAGGTTCAATACTCGCAGTGCACAGTATGTTTTTTTTCTTTCTTTGCTTCTGTTTACAATGGCTCAGAATATTATGCTCCCAGAGAACATCCACCTTTAATTGGGTATCATTCTTTATTAAACGGTAAAAATGGCCGGAAAGTTGTCCCGTGCCCCAGGAAATATTTATGTTCAATTTTTTAATTAATTTCCAGAATGACAAATATTAAAATAAATTATTAAATTTGAAGAGAATAAACTATTGTGGAATAATTAGCAGGATCTAAGTGTGCTCACTTTAAACCACTAAATGTATGAAACAATCGCAGAACTAGTACACAGCTAGATTTCATTCAAAAAGTTACGCCATGTGGAAGTTCATATATCTAAACCTGCTTATCGATATATAATATATTATTCAAAGGTTTGCTCTACAATAAAATTGAATCAGGGCGCCGGGGTAGATCACGGGGACCGTTCGGATCTCGCAATCCTGGCGCTGCGGGATCGATTCCAGCCCAAGACAACCCTCTACTTATATATAAAAGCTCGCCCTGGTCCATGGATGTTTAGATGAAATGATGACCTGAAGAATTCCCCTACCTCTATGACCCTAAGTGGTTGAAAGGGAGCTTAATAAAATAAAAAATAATATAATCATAATTTGATTTTAATGTCCCGTTCCCGTTTAACATTTTAAATATTGTATTTGTTATGGTATTTTATTCCACATTAATTTGATACAATACATGGTATATGGTATATAACAACAACAATATATGTACAAATATATATTTATATATATAAATACATTTATATTTACATATGTACAATACATATACATTATACAATATATGGTAAATTATTCTGTTCTCTTGGATTTATTGTATAAAATTAATGTGATATTAAATACCCCAACAAATACAATATTTAACTGAAGTTTTAGTTAACACTCCTCACTATTTCTAGGATTAATCTAACTATTCAAACATTGCAAAGGAGATAGTTTATGCCCTCTGCTATAAATCTTATTTGTAGATGAAGTGGCATCCACGCGTAGGAAAATAACTGATAGGATGTTCCCAGAACGTAGATATCTCGTTCCCGCAATGCATCTTCTCCTTTATGCCGATGATGTGGTATTGGTTACGGATACAGTAGAAAAATTATAGTAGGCTATAGCGGAATCGCACGAGGAACTCATTAGAAAAAGGGGTGCGTATTAATATATTATAAGAGAGAAGCATTTTGGATTTGTTATAATTCACTCTTGTGTAATTACTCATGACCCAATATGTCTCTATTTCATAAGAATGAATGTTACATTAAATGAATGAAGAGTTATAGTATTAAAAATTGTCGCTTGTGTTATACCTAATCTAAAAAATTCTAAAGTCGTTTTCAATTCACTTATGAGTGCATGTAAGTAGTTTAGTCTGTTGTAAAGGTCCTGAAAGCTAAGTCTGATTTGGCATGGGTTTAAAACTTGTCCAAATTCATATTATTTAAGTGTTGGATACTAATATATATTTTCTCATGCTTAAAATACAATTGGTATTTGATTGTGTTTGGTGTTCAATCTTATATTCAAAATGGTGTACGTTCTGTTTAATTTCAGCGATAAGTTTATTACTCCTTATCATTTACATCTTAATTTCCTGTAACCCTGCTAATAGCGGTCCTTAATGTTACAGAAGGCTTAGAAAATCGTTAAAAATTTCAGTAATCGCTTACAATTACTCCTTGAACCCAAAGTAAAAAATTTACACCAAAGGAAATAATATTTGTTCCAAATTAAAAGACACTCAGGGAAAGCGAAGCCCTAATTGAAGAAAGACTTATAAAACAATACGACAATGACTGAAAGACTATTATACTTCAAATAAAATAAGAAATAAAACTCAATTATATTAAATCTGGGATGCATTTGAATTGTCTAGCCCAGGAAGAGCAGAATCTCTAAAACTTTCCACGTTATTTTTTTTTTTTTAGTTCATGATGAGGGGCTCAAAATACACAGCAAAAACATTTGTAGGGCCAGATGAAATATAGCAAGACTTTGAGTCAGAAACACTCGCACTACTAAAATGTTTGATGAAAAACAAAATTCTTCGCATTTTTATCTCTTCTGCATAAAAGAAGGGCATATTACAGACATACAATTTTCTACCTCTACCTGTAATGTAGAATTACCAACTGGCCACGAAACTAACAGAGCACTGAGCTAAAATCTTTTAGCCAGAACACTTGGTAAACGCATTGCCATAACTACAGTATCTCAATTTTTTTTGTTAAGTTGAACAAAGTCATCATTTATATTCAAAATGTGTAGTTCACATCCAACCTAATTCTACTTCTAGTTCACTTCCATCCAAGTCCCTGCTTCTCCTATCTCAAAATGAATGCGATAGGCCTAATATAATTGTATAATCAACTCCTTTCATCCTTCCCCATATAACTGCTTATACTGCAAACTTTAAGTTTAGATAATTTAGTTTTACCAAATATACAGTGATCTAATTTGGTGCACTTGACAGAGTCACGTTTCTTACAGGCGACTTAGTATAGTACGTAGCTTACTTTTTCATCTTTAATTTATATAAAAAGTATTTCCATGTAAAATAAGTAAATGTCAATGCTACATATCGACCTCATCTCCCCCAAGAGGATTTCGTACTTCTCTCCCATAGATGCCCTGCCAAATTCTCAAAGGACTCAGAAATCTTTGAGAAGGAGGATTTACAGACCCATTCTAGCATATCCCAGGCTCCTGCAGAATACGGCACTCTGAACCAACAGTATGGGACCTGCTGGAACTGGAGTGAACATTTCATTCTTGATCGCCGACCATATTAGTCTTAATCTAACTTTGCTGGTCTAATTTTATATGTGTTTGTCAGTAAAGATTTTGCTATAGTTTCGCAGTAGGTGTAACATAATTGTCAAACAGTTTTAACAGCAACTTATAAGGTAACCAAGGTAATCTTCAGCTCTTACAAGTACGATCTTATTCTCTTAAGAAGAATATCTTGTGCTCCGATCTTCTCTTATTTCTTACAAATATAATAAATGTGTTGTTGACTTGGATCTACACAAGTCAGTTCGCTGTAATTCATTATCTAATAAATAAAATAAGAAATCTCTTTAAATAAGCTTTTTTGATGCTTTATTTTACTATTGTTAGGGAGACTATTTGCAGCGTAACTCCTTAACTGTGACGTTGTTGATGTTTTTGTAAGTTCGATTTATCATGTTCGATTGTAAATTGTAACCTTACTTTTGTACAAAGTTGTTGTAGTGTGTCAAGTTTGTTGTGAGGAATAAAGGAGTTATTGTAACTATATTTTCAGTGTTTATTTCTATGTTATAGCCCATATAGATTTACTTTAACATTAAGCATGTCGGTGGTTTATTTAAAATTATTGTGTTCAAAAATTGCGAAGTAAAAGCTTTGATTTCGTAAAAGGTTGCCCTGTCTCGTGGAGGTCAGTGAAGCAGAGATGCGTGTCTCGTTCTTCTACATTTGCTGAATATTATGCTCTGGCAGACTGCGTTGATGAAGTCCTGGGAGTTATTGAATGATTCACTTGTTGAAACCAGGGATGTAATAACTTATTATTCTTAACAATTATTAAGATAATTCTGGAGCGATCAGAATAGCTAAGAAGGGCTCATTTACCAAAAAATCAAGACAAATTAGGGTAGCTGTAGACTTCATAACTGATATGATTAATAAAAGAGAAATTATAGTGGATTAGGTAATCACTGCTGATAAAACACAAAATTGATAATAATAAAAAAATTATTCTTAGTGTTTTGACAAATAAAAGAGGTTTGTACCACCAAATTTCAATTAAGTCAATCCGATGTATTGTAAGATCGCTGTCGTTTAGCTTGTCTTTTATAAAACACTTCTGGAGCATCCCTACACACAGACCAGCAGTAGTCTGCAAGCATTGCTTCATTCCAATGTTTTAGAAGATTCCACTGTTGTAGTCTTGACCCTAACAGCTCAGCCTTTTCCTTAGACAAGCCAAGATCTCTTATAAGGTCACTCAACTCTGCTTGACTAATTCTGTGCGGATCACTAGACCTATCGCTTACATCAAAATCAGGGTCATAGGATGTAGAAGGATGGGTTGCTTCTTGTAAACAGACTTCATCACTTTCCTCTAAAATTTCATAGTTTTGGGGTGGAGAAGGGACTGGCAAATTGTCTGAGTGTGGTACAGGCCGAAGAGCAGATGGGAGATTAGGGTATTTCACCTTTCCTCTTTTCTTCATAGATAAACCTTGCTTAATGGGAGGAGTTAAGCAGAAATAACAGTCGTCTGTATGATTGGTAGGCTCACGCCAAACCATAGGTACTGCAAAAGCCATTGCCCGCTTGTTATTTTTCAGCCACTCTCGCAAAATGACGGAACAAGAATTACAACATATATGAAGAGCCCATGATTTATCTTGGTCCCCAACTTTTACACCAAAATAATGTTCATAGGCAGTCTTAATGATAGGTGACATTTTAAGTTTCTGAGCCTTAAATGTTATTTCACCACATATATAGCAAAAGCTATCGACAGAATTCACACACTTTCGAGGCATTTCAGATCAGCACTTAAATTAATTTAAAAATCAACTTCACACGATAATTTCAATAGCAACCACATGCGTACAATTGACAAAGGTTATGTTTACTACTTATGAACAGCTGATGAGAGGGGTGTTATGTAAACAAACATGTGTACCAACTGTTGGTGATGAAATATTTCATTTGTTGAAAACTCAATATATATATAATATAATGATACTATGTCTTGAAAACAAGAGCTAATATATAATTTTTATGGTCATTTTCGGTTTTAACACGTGGAAATACATTAAAATTAGCTAATATCAACCCCGAAACAAATACTTTGTTGTTCAGTGTAATTTAGCTGATTTATTTACCAATTAATTAGTAAAAACTAAGTTTCTTGCATTCAGAGACCAAATAAAGAATTTTTAATTATGTAATGTGAACATTTTTTGATGGGTTTAGAGAAATATGTATACAAATGTCGGGTTTCTGGTTTGGTTTTGTATTTGTCTTAGTTGCGCTTTAATAGCCAGAGGACGTGTTAGGGAGACTATTTGCTGTCTAACTCTCTAACTGTGACGTATGTTTTTGTAAGTTCGATTTATCATGTTCGATTGTAAATTGTAACCTAACTTTTGTAGAAAGTTGTTGTTGTAGTGTGTCAAGTTTGTTGTGAGGAATATAGGAGATATTGTAACTGTGTTTTCGGTGTTTATTTCTATGTTATAGCCCATATTACTTTACTTTACCAACTATGAAGTTTTATAATACCGCACATTTCATTTTATAAAAATAGTTTTTTTTTTTTTTTTACAAGCGAATTGACCACTTAGGATCACGCTACAACTTCATTTCTTTTTCTTGGTGTGGAGTTTCCTTTGTGTCCAATACTCCTTCATGCGTTCGCTGGCCTGCTTCCGTTGTTCTTCCGTCCAGGCTCTTCCGGTCTTCTTAGATCTTTGTGCGGCTTGGATCCCTTCCAAATTATTCACTGTGTTCCTAAATATATTTCTGTCCAACAGTTGATCCTCTGAGATATTGAGTCTTTTCATGTCCGTTTTTTTTTTATAAAAATAGTAATAAATAAAATTCAATTTTTAAAATTTTTTGTTTAAATTGCCTAGAAGGCCGATTTCGAACATTTACTATTTTTTTTAATATACAGGATCGGAGATGAATGAATTAATATATCCTTATAATTTTTCAAAGCACATATAAACTTTAGAAATTAAACTTCAAACTCTTGTTAATGTTATATGTACAGTTTTGAACAATGATCTTTTCCTACTTTCCTTAAACAGTCATAATTTTGTCACTGTATAAGTTCTTAGATTTCTGAGCCATATGATTTGCACAGACAGCTGTTAAGCCACTGAAATGAGTGTCGCATGAGTGACTGCATACAGAAAGAAAGAGAAAAATGCCACAAGATGGTAGTGGAGGTTGTCCCCCTGAACAACCCTGGCGCCCAAGAGGAACAATGGTCGCTAGAGAAAGGGTCTAATTGACAGGAATAATCTGTCCTCTCACAACCCTTTCTGTCTGCAGGGCAGGAACGGGGTCTTCACCGGCGACTTCTGAACCAGCCGAATACCACTCAGAGATGGAATCCCAAGTTGAGGGGACTTAAGTCTTAACTTCTATGCGATTCCATTGTCAGTAAGCCGGATGTTATTCCTAAATTCCTCATCTCCCAATCTTCATGATATGCATATCTTTCTAAAGTCAGAAATGGGGCTCCGGAGTAGCTCATTGGATCCGTTGCGAGTTCAAATCCTGTCCAGGGCATTCTTTTATTTATTAATAAAAGCTTGCTTTGAGCCATGGATGTTCAGATTGGAATGCAACCTGTAGATCGACCCTCCCTCCATGACCCTAAGTGGTTGAAAGGGAGGCTAACACTGAAAAACATAAAATTCCGAAAGTATGAAGCTATTGACGCCATGTTCTTGAAAGTATTACTTACTCTTACTCTTTGTCTCAAAATATCGATACCGTCAAGCAGGAGCTTCATTAACTAAGCAAATTCCTCTGTATTTTAGTTTATGAATGTTTTAATTTGAAAAATCCACCACACTTGTGGAAAATATATTTTATTACTAAACAAATTAGTGTTGGTTAGCAGAGAATTTTTGATATTTTCAATCATGAGACATAGGAACAACTGCTATTGTTATGTAGTTAGTGTCCGGATTTTGATATTCCCAACTCTTAGGATTTCCCAGTGTATAATATTTTTTACACTGGGAATTCCTCAGAGTTGGAAATATCAAAATCCGGGGACAATCACTTATGGATCCGCGCTAAGGTAAAGATAGGCAAATATGGTGGGATGCAATACTTGTCATTGATGGAATTGCTTCCACACAAGTGCTTTTGTTGAAATAATTTAAATAAATATAAAAAAGTAACAAAACTTTTATTCATAAATTTTCAACAGTACATTAAAAAACTTAGATATATTGACTAAGGAAGAAAATATATTCTTATTTATTATGTTTTATATTCAAAGCAGTTCATAATTGTATTTAACTAATATAAATAAATAAATAGAAAAATAATAATTACAATTTAATTATAACTGTTACAGAGAATGATTTATAAATTTCATATAAATCGTATGACTATATTTAAAATTACAACATGGATTTTTATGGTCTTTAATATTTCTTAATAATTAATTGCATTATTATGATTACATGTTAATAACGCATTGTAAATAATAGTATAGTGTATGATAAACTAAACATTAAGTAATTTTTACCCAGATAAGTATGACATTTGATTTTGCGTATCCAACATTTATGTTTGATAAATTACATGAAATGGTAGATAGTAGCAAATATTTGGCAGAAAATGCCATATTTCATTGGCTCAAAGATAAAGAGACCAATTTAAGTGAAAGTATATTATAATTATGATTCTATATATAAAGTAAGATAGGATATTTTTATGCCTTAATTATACATTTAAATTGAGTTTACAATACTTGTATCATATATGTATGATTTATTCATGTATAACCACGAACAAGAATTTTATGCATTTTCAATGCAAAATTGATGAACAATATATTGTTTCCTCTCGAATTACAACAGAGAATCGCCATGAATATGATAGGAATTTTCCTTTCAAGTTAAATTTACCAGTAAAAAATAATTATCACCCAATATCTATCAGAGAATATATATTATTGTTCTTGTCTCATAACTCGTTTAAGATTTAATTACTTTCCATTAATAAAAACAAGAATTCATAAATAAATAGCTAATTTTTAATCTTTGAAAACTATTATATATTCAATTTGCTTCAATCTCCGTACGATAAAAAAACAGAGGGGATAAAAAATAAATAAATAGGCAAATTAAATTAAATATATGTTTTTTTAGTCAGTCTTGAATTGACAGAACTGTTTTGTGCTATTGAACTATAAAAGTTTTACATTTTTTTAAAATTTATTTTCTGAAGGAACGTTCTATTTACAAACCCGCTATCTTTCTAATATCTATTACTCCTAATAATTTTCCTCGATTATTGCTTTTACCATCGGATTCCAAAACTTTTTAATAAATACTATATATTTTTCTGTACCTGTTTTTTGAATGAGTCATTATATATTGAACTATATGGTTGATCATTATATACCGAGCCTAGATACTTACTATTAATCCTCCAGAGTGAATTTAGATTCGCTAGCAGTATTTTATTCGCATAAGGCAATTTATTGTGCGAACAAAAAAATTTAAATCAAATAAACTGATGGAATGGGTGTTTTTATAGAGTGAAAAATAAATACCGACCGATATAAAGGATTTATTATTAAATATTTTCAAAAACACTGTTGCTATCACAGTCCCAAAAAGTGGAGCCTATTTGTTTATGCATTTCTCATATTAAAATAATTAACTTGTTCCTTCACTGATGCAGGAAGTTGCAGAACGCATTATTTAACTAAAGAAATATTTAAACATTTCCCGAAATGTTTCGATTATTTAAAGGTCCAAAATAAGATTTACAGACTTATGTGAAGATATAATAACAAACTCGAGATAATTCTTGAATATTCTTTTAAATACTAGAGAGAAAAATTTTCTTGCTTCCAAATTCCGACATTTTAAAATAATAAATTAACTCCTTGACTAGATTCCAACCGACATTTAAATTTTTGAATTTAAAAGGTAACTTTCTAAATCGTTACCTTCATATTCACGTGAAATTTTTAATGAAAAATACTATTCATAAGTAGATTTCGAATCATATAAACTTTTCTCATTTCTTATATATATATATA
>KZ806967.1:669633-685141 GCA_000696205.2 Oncopeltus fasciatus | reverse complement strand
GTCTTTCCAAGTGAAGAAATATTTCTTATATATATGATGTGCGGAAGCTCGGCAAATAACAACAATTTGACACAGTCCAACCCGGAAGAAGAAACGGTAAATTTATAATTCAATGAGACATTTTTTTTTTTTTCAGATGAGTTATATTTTCAAAACCAGAGACCGGAATCCATGTTTCGCCCCTGAGATTAAATGTTTCAAAATTTAAAACCTGCTGCTTGTATATAACTTTACCATATTGTGATAGATAGGACTTAAAAAATATTAGAAGTTCTATAACTAAGCATAAATCACTGTATAATAATAATAAAATTTATAATCAAAGCGAGTGGTGAATAACTGGATTAAGACTAAGCTTCAAACGATTAAAAAAAAAGCTTCTTCTTTTATGCATAATCAAATGGAAATAATCGTACAAATATCCACTTTTTATAAGTTATTAGGTAATTTCTGGCTCTCCACAGCCACAATACTTGACTCTCAGCGCACCGAAGTTGTAGGAATAGAAATATATTATTAATATTGCTTTGGATTTGCTTATTAATAGGCGTTCTACAGCTCGTGAGAATTATGGAGAGTAACGTTCAAAAGGAGAGTTTTTTTGACCGTAGATATTATTCTTAGATGGAAATGTGAACTTAGGGACAGGACGTCCTCTCTTATCTTCATGATAGCCCTGAAGATGGCTTGCAATGTAAGTTGAAACGTTGGCAGATAATCCTTTATTAAAAAAAACATTGTTTGAATTTGTGTTTTTTGGATCTACCTTGACCAAACCCCAACTAAAATCATCTAAGAAGTATGGAGAGTAATCTTTCAACATTCTTCGGAAGTACTCTACATATTTATTTTATTTGTAATATAGAATAATTTTTTTTAGCTTTTAATTTTATCTTAAATTTCCTCGTATAAAAAACCTTGTTTTTCTTTTTTTCATTAGTATTTATACCTGATATTATATCTATATTGAAATAAAAAAGAGTTTTTGTAAAAATATATCTGATTATGGCGTTAAAAAACTTTGATTATAAAACGCTGAACTGACATATTCCATTTAAGTTTGTTAAGACCAATGCCCTTGAAATTAAAGTAAATTTTTTAAAAGAACGTTTCTTTTTTATTTGAAGTTAATGACCTAAATTTTTTTTTTTTGATACTCTTGAAAATTAAAAAAAAGAAACAAGACATACCCGTTAAATTTACCGATCTTAAATTTCTGCATTACACAAGGAGCGTTATTTCTTGTTTCGAATTATCTACTGTATTGAGTATAAAATTAAAAGCGAATTAATTAAACAGAGGGTGGCGAAGAGTACATAAAAGCATTGGAAGTGCAGGAACTACGTACACACTAATATTAACATTTGAGTAAAACAATCTCTCCGAGTATATCAATTTTAATTTTCTTAGAGTCAAAGTTAAAACTTAAGTACCTCTCTCTGTGTAGTGTTTAAGTTTGGGCGTGCTAAGCTAAACTTTGTGGGAAATGTGGACACAAGAAACATGATTATATCCTCCGCGCGAAAAATCTGAAAGTCATAACTTGTGGAGAAGCAAGACGCCATGTCTGGAAGAGGAATTGCCCTGTTCAGGGGAATAAGACAATGAAAGAATAAATTGTTTTGAGCTATCAAGTTTGAGAGTGGTGTCATTGGTCACTTTCTCTCCTCATGTGATTGACATTGAATGTCATTTTTACTACTCATTGTTATCAAATTACAAAATGTTTTTTCTATTAACAGAATGTAATAAATAAATAAAAGTTTATAAAAAAAAGAAAAAAAAATCGAGCTATCAAGTGGAAATTATTTATAAACTAAGAGTAGTGAAGTTCAATATCAACTATTCCCTACACTGACGAGGTTATACAACTTTTATAATANATAATAATAATAATAATAATAATAAGCACAAAACAACAAAAGCTTATTTCTGCAATTATTATTCTAACAGAATTAAATACTACAACTAGAGCACTCATATCTCACTTAGCTAGGAATTTTTTTTTCCTTTTTTTAATAATTATAGACACTTTGTATAAACACTGTCAGTTAAATTGTTTTCAGTGTTTTCTAAAATATTTCTTTCTATATATTTTTTTCATTTGAAAGAAAAAAAGAAAAATATATTTTATTCTGGGACTTAAGTCCCCTTGAATAACAAGAAGGTTACAGCTGACAGTATAGCTGATTCTCACTTAGTTGCAACAATAAAAATAAAAAAAATAAATAAAGACTAGGCTAATAATATAAAATATTTTGAACAGAACTATGATAATATTTACAAGTACAGAAATAAAACAAATAAGTAATAAAAAAAATTGAAAAATTCAATAAAAAATATAGGCAAAGAAAAAGTGTGCTACACAAGAAAAAACAATGAAAATCAAAACTAATAGAATAACAATTAATCATGATAAAAATAAAAATTAAACAAGATGCAGTTTAGCAGTTCCTTTCGTTTACCTTGTTTAAAATATTAAAATCCTACCTCAGATGGACGCAGAGATTTGGTGATAATAAAACAGAGAAATGTTGAGCAGACTTAAGAAAAGAAAAATAAATAAAAGTATGCGCTGACTACATGCCTCTGAAGAGCCTGTTTTTTGTCTTTTGTGTATTTGTTAATTTAAATGTGACTCTATCGTTTAGATGAATTGCAAATGGGGGAGAGTGGCGACCCTCGTGAACATTCACGAAAAAACAAAGATATCAGAGAACCTTTCCTTCTCGCCGCCCTAAGGAAATAACCCTTTCACTTTTTCGACAGAGCACAAGGGAGAGGGAAGAAGAAGGTAGTCGATCTCTTGGCTTTTTTTTCTTTTTTAATTAAAAATCTAGTGACAAGAAGTGACTATAGAGTTGCAGAATGAAGTCGGCCAACCCTCGGGCAGACGATAAGGGTTGAAGGGTGCTAATTAAGATTTCAGAAGGTTTGTATTTCCTAACGGCTACCTTCCCCCCCCCCCCATTTTCGGCCGCAAACATCTCCCAATTAAAAGAGGATGGCGCACTGGAGGATGCCCGCAAAGTGAAGGAGACGTCAGAAGAAGAGTGCTCTGAAGAAGGAAGAATGACGCCCCTAAAACGTTATTATGGCAATTAATTAACGAACGTTGAAAGAATCCGCGGGAGAATGGGAGAGAGAGGACGAGAGACGACTAAGACGAAGGTAATTAGGACCTGACAAAAAGATAACGAAGCTAAAGTCGCTAAGTTCTTTTAAATTTCAAGACCCCTAAAAGATTGAAGACATGGAGGCCACAAAGCCAAGAAAAATTTTTAAACCTTAAAATTAGATTACCTCCAAGTATTTTTTATTTTTTAAACTTTTATTTATTTAATATTAAATAAAAAAATTTTGTAATTTGATCAGAATGAAGTAAAAATGGCATTCAATGTCAATCACATGAGGAGAGAAGGAGACCAATGACACCACTCTCAAATTATTTACATGTCCCCAGGCGGTCACGGGGCCATCTTCGTTTAAGTTTACGGGGAGGGTTGTAGGGTTGGAGTTGGAAGACATGGTCTGTGCTAGTGAATTAGGATGATATGGCAGTTTACTGTGGAAAAGGCTGAAGCGGGAAAAAATGAGGTCCTGAACAAAACGGATATTAAGATCGTGGTGAAGGGATGAATTGGATATGTAATAGGGAGCATTTGCTATTATTCGGAGGGTTTTGAATCGAAAGGACTGGATTCTTTGGATGTTGGAAGGCTCAAATATTTTTTTAGACGTTAAAATTATAACGCGTTAATTAGGCGAATGTTTGATTTCTGCAGTTGATGAATATTTGTATTCAAACTTTCTATGTCTTAATCCTCCACATTGTATATTTTATATTTGTAATCCTCCAGATTATATATCTTATTTATAAAAATGTCCGGTTTAAGTAGCATTGAACTAAACTAAATATAATGCCGCTGGAGAGAAAAAAAAATTTTGTTCAATCACTCCCACCTACTCGTCCGATTTAGCTCAATAACTAACTCAACTTTCCCTTTTTTTATGTATAAAAGAAACATAAAAAATTACATTTAAAAAAAAATTATTTTGGTGTATAAACCGTTAAATTAAAATTTACGATATAGCTAGACCCATACTCTTGATTCTTCTATTTTTGCGTAAAATTAGGTATTGCCACTAAAATTTTCTTTCATCTCTGAACGGGTGCTAATAGAAATTATTCTCAATTCTATACACGAATTATTGCGCTCGCTAAATATAAAAAAAAAAAAAAAAACTTTTTGGTGTTACACTTGACATTCCAAGTTCTCCACATTTATAATTATTCAATTTTGCTACACAATTACTTAAATATCTCTTTTATTAATACAAATTTTTTTGTGTGAAACTTTGTTTCCTTCAACAATACTTATTCTGGATAGATTAGACAAAAGAAAAGATAAAAAATGAGTGATAAGTCTTTCGTAAATAATTTGATTAAATAAACTTCAGGTGGAAATCATTGAGTGAAAAGCTTCACTAATATTCGTTGCAGCTGGGAACTTAGTAGTCAATTCTAATTTTGACTTAGAAGTCAATTTTACTTTCAAATTTGTAGTCAGTTTATTTTTGATTTAGTAGTCAATTTTACTAGGGGGTTTTTTTAAATAGGTTTATTTTACTATGCTATTTTTATGACTAAGTTTTTTACTATTTATTTAGTTACTAGGTATTTTACTAGGTTTACTAGGTTTTTTTTACAAAAATTTTATTACTAAGATTTTCTTTTACTAGGTTTTATTACTAGGTTTTACTTTAATATTTGCTCATATTTGAAATCAGGTAAATATTCATTTATTCTTGTGGATAAATATATGAAAAATAAATACTTCTGTCTCTAACTCTACATCTCTAGCTGCAGCTATCACAGAAAAGCGTAACTTTAGGTCTGTATTTCTTGTTTTCCATCTTTAACTCTTACTCTTCAGCAGCTCACCATTGGCTCTCAAGCTCTTTATATATCTGTAGATGTTTATCTCTTACTAACTCTCTAGCTCTCTTTTTCTAGCTATCATCTCTATTCCTCAGAGTCTGGCCAGGTCTCTGTCTCTAACTCTACATCTATAGCTGTACATCTTTGAGGTCTCTTTAAAGCACCTCGTACATTTATCCTGCTCATGTAATGAAGGGTTACAAGTAGAATTTATCAACTGTATCAGTATGTATTTGAATCTTAATTATTGTTTCAAGAATTATCTCGACAGAATCTACAATAAAATTCATATTTTCATTGCAATGATAAGATTAAATATATAATCATTTACGTGAAATAAGTAACCCTCATCATTTAAGCCTCTCTGAGAGTCCATAAGTTTTCTCGGTGCAGTACCCCCAGCTTTTCACTTAATTACAAGAAATGAAAAATAAAATAAAAAAAATTCACTGACACCGAGGTCGGATGAAAGCGGTCGTGAAATCCCTTTTTAATTAAACTGTTCTCTTTAAGGAATGGCCACAGGGAGCCGGGATTGCGATAAAGGAAGAGAGACGGCCGAGGCGAGAGTACGTTCGAAAGAAAGAAAGAAAAAAAGGGAAGAAAGAAAGACGTAAGCACAGTCTGAACAGTTACTTTTAATGGAGTGGCCGGTGATATTAGGTGTTGAAAAGTGTTTTATGGGCGGCTGGGAAGGGGCCCGGGGGTGGGTGGAAGGGGAGCCATTTAAAAATACGGCGAAAGTTGCAGAGAGAGCCGAGAGGGTGGTGGGGGGTAGTAAACATCTCACTCCCCCCACCCCAGTACGCCAATAAAACCTACACAACAGTCAATAAGTACAAGTTGTTCCCCCCCACCCCACCCCCGGCACCTTACAACTCTGTATGCTCCCTCTTGTAAACCCTACAAAGGGCCGTTTTGACATTTCTCCTTAGGGGCGGGGAGGAATTTGTCTTGACCTGTGTCTCAGTTTTAGTCACACAGCATCGGCGGCAACGAATGATACACTTTAAAACTATCTTAGATCTTCACTGATTAATCTAACATGTTATAACATACATTGAGTTAATATTAACTAATTAAGCAGCCGTAAGAACCATCTTATCGAAAGACAAGTTTTAAGAAAAGAAAAAAAAAGAAGATATATGCAAAGAACAGTTATTAAAATAAAATTAATAATAACTCGTTATTAGGTATAAAAATAAAGTAAAAATAATTTATGGTTAGAGGTTCGTTGGCCGTCAAACCTGTGCTGGAGAAATTAGACTGGGTTTCGGCCAGGATCAGCAAAATAAAATACTCCAAAATTTTCGGGTAATTATTTTATTATTGCCGAAGTTTCGACTTAACTACAAGTCATCATCAGGACGATAGTGATGTCTGGAGAGATCTCCGAGGTTGGTTTATGGTTTTAACTCTTCACTCTGAGATGGGACCTTAAATCTCCCTCGG
Source organism: Oncopeltus fasciatus (assembly GCA_000696205.2). NCBI lineage: Eukaryota > Metazoa > Arthropoda > Insecta > Hemiptera > Lygaeidae > Oncopeltus > Oncopeltus fasciatus. The sequence goes on along the minus strand of KZ806967.1, from coordinate 678,747 downwards.
GGATCTCTCCAGACATCAGAATCGTCCTGATGATGTCTTACAAGTTAAGTCGAAATGTCGGCAATAGTAAAATAAATTCCCAATAATTTTGGGATATTTTATTTTTCTGATCTTGGCCGAAACCCTCACTAATTGCTCAAGCTTAAAATAATTTAGCTAACTAATAAATAATTAATTCATCTCAACATTATTCTTAATAAGCTAAACAATTAAGTTTAGAGACATTCAAATTGAATTTGAACTTAACTTAATTTTTTATATATTTATAACATTTATTTATATATTACATTCTGTTAAAAATAAATAAAAACATTTTGTAATTTGATAACAATGTATAATAGAAAATAAATGACATTAATGAAAGTCACATGAGGAGAGGAGGTGACCAGTGCCACCACTCTCAAAATTTACTTAATTAAAGTATTATTTTTAATAACTCTAATAAATTTTATTCTTAAAATTTATCACGGGGTTATCTTTATCTGTTGGAACAAATAATTTATTGCTTAATTTTGCAGTATATAGTATCACTTCTTCGATTATTCTTCTCCACACTGCAAATTTCTGTAGCCTTAGAATTTAACTAAAGTGTTATACTGGGGTATCCAGTGGCTGGTACTTACTATTTATTACACATTTATAATAATAATTCATAAGAACTCTTTAAGAACAGTATAAAAATTGGATTGATTTGAGATGGACATTGAAGACTCGGAAACATCAGCATAAAAATAAATTTGAAAGAGAAGAAGACATGTGTGTTGGTGGAACAGTAAAGACATGTACCATTTCCTTGTCCTGTGTCCAATCCTGGGCAATTTCTAGAGGACAGCCTTCAGGAAAGATGTCCTGTCTTTGGAGGGGGATTTTGAATCAATAGACAGGATTGAGGGAAATTATTGACATGCACAAATTAGCTTGGAGATTCTCAACACAAGTGTGTCTTGATCTATAACATTGCACTGTTTCAGCATCGGCAAAAGGTCGTTCAGAATGGAATATATCCAAGAATGTTGAATAAGAAGTGCGAAACCTTTTATTTAAATAAGTAAATAAACTTATATTTTATAAAATATAATATGGATCATTTGTGCAAGGTTTTGTTATAACTTTTTGATATTGAGATTCACATAAAAATAAACTTATATTGCTCTTAATAATTTTGAGTTATTATTTACTGTAGTTAAAGTAAAAAGAAAAGTTAAACAAATGTTAAAAATTAATATATTAGATAAGTTAAGTTGATTCATAAATTCATATATATTCATATATAGTATATTTATATCTCGTATGCACTATAGAAATTTGTTTGAAGGTATTGTATAGTTTATGCTAGATATAGATTGATTTTTAATTTACTTGCGATTATTATTTTTAAGCATAAAACTTATCAATAATTTATCTTTTAACATAATTAGCTATCCATCTACCTAATATTAGGGTTATTAAATAATTAGTAATTCCCAATAGTTCTCACGCTACGTCATATTCCATCAATGAGTTAAGAGTAAACTAAAGTGGACATTCGGCTAGTTTTTTGTAGAAAGTATATTTAATTTCATCTATCATTTTTCTCTTAATAAATAAAATTGTTAACCACAATTATATTTAAGGATACTCTATTAAATTCGCAATCAGAAAAGAAATATAAACATTAAATACATACATCTATTATTAAGAAATATGAAAAACGGGCAAATATGAAAACAATTTACTCATTCTTAAAGAAATATATTACTACATATTTATATATTATTAAAATAATATAAATTTTATATATTTACAAGTAATTATGGACCGTACAGAAAAATACAAAAGTATTGCTTCCTAACATTTTTCTTCAATTATAAAAATTGTAATGTTATCTGAAATATTACACTGTAGAATTTAACTTGAATGTTATATATAGCACAGTTAATGTTAATAGTATCTCATATCGTGTAATTAATAAATATAAAATCATTAAACAGGGGGCGAGCCTTATGGTGAGATAACTATATAATCATTTATACTACAATGCTTTAAAAAAAATATTATGAAAAGTCAGTCTCACAGGTGCTTCGTAAACTAAGCGAATTTTTCAGTTATATTACGTGAATAGCTTTACTGGAGGTTAGAAAGGGATGAGGGGTCTCTCCTACAATCCTCTGATCGAATCCTTCACTCTGTGCATTTAATGGTCAGAGATTATTTCTATTTCATTTTATCTATGTTTTCTATGTTTCATTTTATCTAAAAAAATCTATGTTTTCCAACTCGGCAAGTCTGTACGCCTTGGACTCTGAGTGAAGAAGATTAACTTTATGTTGAACATCCCAAGTGTCCTTCAGATACCAGGTGTTCAGAGAATTTAAAGTACCTCCGTTTTAGGGGCCATTTAGAGAGCTAATTCTGAAATTTATGAGTGCTTTCCCCACATATGTTGCCCGAGAACTCCTACATTCCAGCTTATAGACTCCAAATCCCTCACCCACAAATACAGCGAGTCTTTCCAAGTGAAGAAATATTTCTCTGAGCAATTTGGATGTCTATATTGCTTAAAATTCTGACGATGGCAATTGAGAGATCCCCAGCAAGGAACTGGAGTGTTTTTATTTACTTAAAAAGAAAACCCACAAACCGCCTAAAAAAATTTGGCGGATACAAATTTTATAATTTTAAAATATAACATTTTATAATTTAGTAAAACAATTTTAAGATAGGGCCGGTGATTCGTCTGGATCTCTTGAGACGAACGTTGCAAAGTCGAGTTTGAACTCAAGGGGCTATGGGCAGGCTTTTATTTATGTATATAAATTCCAATTTTAAAGAAATTAAAATTCTATCAGTAATTTAAGAATCAATATTGAAAAATTTGATGGTAATAAATCAAAACCTAACATTATTCAAGAGCCATTGTTTCCAATTTTTCTCGTCCCTCGTTTTATTTTAAATAAGTAAAAAATTTTAAAATGGCATTTTTTTTCCCTCGTGACAGTAACTCTGCCATAAGGCAATTTAATCTGCACATATCATACAAATATTGCATACGATGTACATGTATTGTAAAAAATTGTATTAGTTTATTAATTAATTACAATTAACAAAAGAAAATAATAATAAAGCAAAGCAAGTAACAAAAAAGAATGAATGAAATGAAAATAGAACTTACAAATAAATTAAAAATATGAACAAGAAACGAAAGAAAAACTATACAAGACTGAATATTTAAATAAATAAACGGTTTCAATTATATATATTGTAAACTCAATGTGATAATTTAATTACGAGTATCTCTCAGTTATGTGTTTGCTTTTTTTAACAGAGATGTTAGGGAATATTTAAATTCTGGTAGAAATCAATAAATTTGCTTCTACAGCCATTTTTCGTACTTCACTAGTGCCTTTCTTATAGTCAGTAAGCAGTGTACTGTCGTATATAAAATGTTGATATGTTACATAATTTATTAGAAAAATAAATGATATTCCCAGAACAAGAAACAAAGCAGTGCAAAGAAAAGAGTCTATGAAAAAGAGCATACAAAACCAAAACAAATGAGATATACAGAGTTCTCTCCAGAAGAGGGGTGAAATGAGACAGAAGAAGAAGGGAGAAATAATAATTATTTTAATCCGATGAAAGAGTATAGCAAGGGGTATCTCGTATCAAACGCGGGAGCGGGAATAAAACGGGTAGCGGGAAAGGAAGGACTACTCTAATTACAGATTTAACAAGCCGCCATGGAGGAAGGAGAGAGGGGGATGTTAGCTCCGTGGATTAGCACCAGCGCTATCTCGCGACCGCCGCCAGAAAGATTATACAAATAGGAGCCTCCATGGAGATAAGGAAAGTAAGGGAAGGGCACTTTATAAAGTCATTGTTGTGGGTCTCCTGTGGCGTCACCGGCTGAATAACTCCCCTCCATCCACCACACTCTTGAGTTTCTCTCACAGTTATATGGCTTCCCATTTACTCAATTCCATAGCAGAGACTTACTCAATTCATCAATTTCTTATTTAATTTTAGTTATTCATGAAAGCATCATAGACTCCTGGATAATGTTTTTTATTGTTTTTTCGTGAAGTATGAGTTAATTATTATTAATTATGAAGATAATTTTGGACTTTCTTCAATCTTCTGCCTTAAAAAATATATCTATGTTATAAAATTTAATTTCAAAATAAATTTAGAACTTAAAGGACGGTAGCGATAGTCTGTGCTTAGCTAATAATTTACTCTATTCATTTATTACTAAAATTCTAATAACAAACTATTGTTGCATTGTGTGATTTAAACGCGGCCCAATGATCATAAATTATTTTTCCTTACCTAGAAAAAAAAAAAAGAAAAGAAGCTAATGTACCCTCACTTATATTTCATGATCAAGATATGATTAAATTTTTGACTTTGTTCATAATTTTACTTTATTCAGTGTTCTTTTATTGTTCAACTTATACCGCAGGTTCCATAAAATTTGCATTTCAATTTATTTAACATCGACTTGGTCTTTTTACGTCAAGATATCCTCTATAGCAAAAAAAAAAAAAAAAAAAATGTTTCAAAATTTTAGTTTTCTGTCAAGTAAATTATTTAGACAGAATAATAAGATTTTAAGAAGTAAATTTTAAGAGACTTGTTTACAAACACATTAATGAACTCTCCCTTTCTGTTGCCAATTTGAATATTTTTTTAAATTCAGCTAGCAAACTTTTTTACCCAGAAAACTTAGTTTGAAGTGGAAACATAAAATAGATATCTCCATAAATTTAGAGATTGATAATTAGATTGACAATTAATTTAGATTTTATAAATTTCAGTCATAAATTGTAAATATTTCAAAAAAATTTCTTTCAGGTATGTGAATTTTTACTTATTCATGTATAATTAATTTTGAATTATTAATTGTTTAAGCGCTCAAAATAAAAAAAATTCGTAAACTGCTTTTTTTTAAAAGTCGTAAACAACTTTATATCAATGCTTTATTCACATAATTTCAGAGAGTGGAAATATAATATAAATATGAGATTATTAAGGATTCTTTTATGTGAAAAATTCCCCTATATACATATATTTTGGGGGGGGGGGGGTGCAACAAAAATCATCACACTTTTTATTAGCAGTTTAAAATACAATACAATGGATGCTGTGCTTATGCTAATACCAAGATAAGATAACGAAAAATACTTATACGAAAGAAATTATGAAGTAAATCATTATCACATAATCCTAGTCGTTGTCATACTATCATCATTGCAGTTTAAGTTGATTCTGGTGTTGTTGTATTTGTTCGTGTTGCTGTTGCTGTTTTCCTTGTTACAGTTGTTGCTATAGTTTTTTATTGTTGTCACTTTCATTTTAAAATCCGACGGATTGTTGTCGGTGTCTTGGTATTCGTCATCATTGATATAAACAAAATGATCATAATAAACATTGTTATAGCCAATAAAATAATCAAAATCTTCATCATCATAATCATAGTTGCGATTAAAATAATCTTAATAATTGAAATCATCATCATCGTTATTAAATCATCATCGTATTCCTTATGGACATCATCATCATAATGACTTCAATTCAACAAATGACTTATCGGTACCCAAAATAGACTAATTACAGTGTACAAGAACAAAATAAATAGTCCTTATTATATTGGTAAAAAGAGATTGAATTATATTTTATCGATTCGTTCTTAGCGAAATTTATAGCCTCTTCAAGCTCTGTTAGGCATTTGGCTCACTTCACTGTAAAATCGATTGTATATAAATTTAAACTTTTTCTTTATTCAGCGATATCCGTTGTAATAAAAAAAATTACAATTTCTCTTACGAAACGTTTATTACTCTTTTTATTGGACAATAGTTTTCATATTAATTTATGATTACGACTATACCGGCTCTCTCTGGGTTTACTGAAATGTCGGGAAAAGCGATCAAACCTCCATATCCGAAGTAATTCACGAATGAATTATCTATCACAAATAACATTCGTCTTCTGCATAATGTTATAAAACATAAATGTTAGGAAAATACATTTATAACACTAATAATAAAATTCAATTTGTCCTTCTTATTTTTTTTTTTTTTTTTTATATTGCGCATAGACTGTTGATGGTCATTAGCGCTGACCATCTTATTACTATATATATATNATATATATATATATATATATATATATATATATATATATATATATATATAATACGGATTACAAATATTTCTGGCTTTATTCAGATTATTCAAAAAGTACCAATGTTAATAGAATAATTTTGCTAAGAAACTAAAAAAATTTCCTCTATATTTCGTTTTATTACATTTTCATTAAAAAATGGATATTTTGAAATCATTATCATTACGAACTAAACATATAGATAATAATGGGTTTTAATATTTGAACCCTTTATTATCTATACATTTATTGTTTCACTTATATAATGTTTAAAATTCAAACATTCAGAAGTTTTAAATTTTGAATTGACGAAAATCTAAACTTCTCAGAGCTCAATTTCTATTATTTTTTATTTTTTTAGAATAAATGGTGTAATGCAGTGTAGTATCGAATTACGGATAAGACGTTCCAAAATTTCAAAGAAAAAAAAATTAAGCATTAAAATGGTTAAAAAACCATTAAATCAAGATAATTGCAGTCAAAGCGCAGGCCACGTTCAAATTCCCATACCGAGGGAAATTAATTGAAGATTATGCTCACCGAGACAAGAACTTAATCTTGAGATGATGTCGGAATCCAAAAAATGGTCTATATGACTTGGAGATGAGGGATTTAAACTCTTGAGACGGACCTTGTCTACAACTCCAAGTATTCCCTTATATAGGCATTTTTGAATTCGGCAAATATGTGGCATGTCGGCACTTTGTATTCATGCCGTTTCTTTAGTTTAGTCAAAGTTTAAATATTCGTTCTGGAGTCAATTTTTGAGAGTGGTGTCATTGGCGCTCCTCATGTATGTGTCATTATCGTCATTTTTATTAATCATTGCAATCAAATTACACATTTTTTTTAAAAAGTAAATAAAGGTTAAATAAAAGAAAGAGTCTATTTCCCCTTGCAAAATCCACAATGATAGCTTCTGATGATTTGTTCAGCAATGGTAGAAGGGGCTCAAATAATATTATGGATAGAATTTGATAAGCTACTGGAAACAGGGATTTTCTTCTGTAGTTGGTACATTCCAACTGATCAACCTTTTTGGGATCAGACACTTTATTGTATTGTATCAATCTTTTTGAGTGTCTTGCTTTAACCATATATCCATTAAGAGGTCCTGCAAAGTCTTAACAAGTTCCTGTTTCTAACACCATCAACACTATGTGCCTGGTTACTCTTCAATTTTAATGAGGCAGACTAAATCGAATCTTCTTCTGCGGGTTGAAGATACTTAATCGGAGTTGAACGTTCTAAATTGCTTCCGATATTCTGATTAACTAGTTCCCTGACTTCATTCCTATCTAGCTAGAATTCTTCTTTCGTTATTGAAGAGTGACCTACAGACTGTCAATTGAAGCCTAAATGGTTTTCTACTTCAGTTAATTTGGCAATAGCAATTCCGTTTTGTTTTTGTTTTTGTTCGCAAGGATTCAAGGTCTTCCAGCTCCTTGTTCTTCCCCGACATTACATTATATATATCTTTCTAAGCATGCTTTTTTTTTTATTCTATTAATTGTGGAATACAAATGTTAAATTACATCTTACACCTATTTTTTTTTTATTCATTTTTTTCTTAACACGAATAGTAACAGTAAGATATTTGGATGGGTTTTGACCCAAGAATTTGGTTGTGTCTTAAGGGATAATAAATTGCTTAGATCCTTGTATAAGTGTGATTTGACTAGATAATTTCTTTGTCTTTAGTTCTTATATATTCCGATACAAAAAATGCGATCTCGATTTTATTTTTGGAAAAGATCATTATCATAATCTTAGCTATTCTATCAATCAATTCGAGTGGACTTTCTCAATAAAATGAACTTGTAATAAAAATATCATCAGACAGCTGTTTAATTAATATTAGTACTTTTTAATTAATATTAGCCTCCCTTTCAACCACTTAGGGAAAGTGGAGGGAGGAACTATCTACAGTTAGCTAACCCATTCTAAACATCCATGGTTCAGGACAAGCTTTTATTTATAGATAAAAGTATACCCTGGGCGGGATTTGAACCCGCAACGTCAGGATAGCGAAACCCGAACGGATCTCCTGAGCTACCCTGGCGCTCCTTCCTTGAGCCTTTAACATAGTTTAATGGATAGGTCAAAAGTTCATCTAGTATATTAAAAGTATTAGTCAGTAGACTGTCATTCGCATTTTCTACTGGCTCAGATTTTACTTCACCTAATCGGCTTGAATGATTTTGATTTCTGAATACATTGACCACAGAACGAACTGAAGCAAAGAAAAAAAAAATATTATGACTAAATATACTAAATTTCGCCTACTTCATACTCACTTGAAATTCTCGTTGCGTGAAGTATTAGAAAGATATTAGCCAGTAAGGTAGTTTAAGCCTATAGGTAGGTGTAGGTAGGTAACTCCAATATCCTGTGGAATTTTTTCTGTTCTCTCTGAGTCTGCTCTGTTTGGAACGGCAATATGCAATAGTAAAGTTACTATTCAATCCCTCTAGACTGGAGTGTGAGCTCCTGTTCAGACCCTGTCTATATAGCTATACCTATACCAGCTGGTACGAACTGTCTTATTTAGTAGACGAGAGATTATTTAGAGATTATATAGATTAGAGATGCTAGGATGATGCTGATGAGTACCCATGCTCCTGATTTCTTAAAATTAAAATTGTAATATAAATATTACTTTTGCAATTAAATAAAATTAAAGGAATGATGTTATTTAGAAAGCCATCAACAGTGGTAAAAGTGGCGAAGACAGAGGGAAAAAAAATCTGTAATCTAGCTCATCTTAGCGTAAACTTTGTAAATTTCCCTAATTTCTTTAGGAATATACAAAAATAAAAATTCACAAACTTTATCTTATGAGAAAGAGAGAATTCTGACTTCTATGAATTTTGGAATTAGAAGTGAAAGTTAATGGTGAGATCGCTAGCTTCAGACCGGAAGAAAAGAGTGGGAGAAGAGCTCAACATCCATTAATAAATACTTATATAT
>KZ806967.1:636835-669583 GCA_000696205.2 Oncopeltus fasciatus | reverse complement strand
AGGTGGGGTGAGATATATACATACACAAATAAAATGAAACAGCAAGGAGTAAAATTTTCGGGGATCTCTCGCCCTTTGTCAGTGAGGATTGAAAAGAGACTGCTCTTTTTCAGTCCCTCTTTACTCCTCACTGACGAAGGGCGAGAGATCCCCGAAAATTTTACTCCTTGTGATTTTTTCTTTTTGTGTGTGCACTGCACTCTTATGATTTTTAATAAAACATATTTTAATTGTGAGTTACTCCTAAGTAGAACCTCTAAACAATTTATGAAATATTTTTAAAGTCTTATCGGTGTAACAAATTTAAAAACTTTAAAATTAAGAGAAGTATGTTAAAATAGCAGTGTATCTTCTAAAAGTGAAACCTCACTTAGTTACTGCTGTTGCCAACAGTCAGTGCTAGTATTTGTGTTTGCTCATATGACACTTGTTGACGATAGCTTATCAAAGCTTTGCCAAATAAAATGACAAGATAATTAATACTTAAAATCTTGTAAAGATCACAAGAGAGAAAATTTATTGTTGTTCGCTATTCTCCGTCGTCTGAACACTAAAAGGTAATTGTTTACTTAAGTAATGGTCAAATTTAACTCAGGTTTAATAAGTAGCTAATTATTTCATTAATTTTTTTATTAATCTATTTTTTTTTCATAGCTTATTTTTTTATTTAATAGGACTTCTAAAGCTTAGCTAGGCTTTGGTTCTGCAACATATTTTTATGTATTTTATTTTTGAGTATTAAAACATAGATTGCAATAATATAAAAATTAAGGATATCAGTATTTAAAATTTTATTTTATACTTAATTTTGAATTTTACCTTTGAATATTCAATTATATGATTTAGAAATTATTTTTCTTATGTATTTAAAAAACTTAACTTGAACCACCTTCATAATTTCAGGTACATAATTTGGTAGTTACATTTGTTTTACAAATATAAGTAACTTTTAAGTAATTGCCAGACACTTTATCATGTGCAGACAGTACAGGTCTATGACTATGTATTCTGATCTAAGACTTCTGTTTAATGTCAAATCTGTTTTCTGGTTAAGGAAACCCACAGCTAGTTGGTCGTTAAAACTATAGTTGTAGGTTCAAATAATGTTACTTCAAGGAACTGGCTGAAAACAATAAATAAAATAAAATATTCATTAGTGGAAACACAGTAAATAGCCTTCACAGTTAGTTCTGTAACTAGAAAATCATTTTCAGTCTTCTTTCCTGTTAATGCAAGAATAAGCTTACTTATAAAGGGTCAGGGGTCACTGGTTCAACATCCCATTCATTATTCTGTGTGCACCCATAGAAGATGGGGATGAAGTTAAGAGGGGATTTCTTCAAGCAGTTAAAAAATTGTAGTCAGGTCTAAAATCATTATGTTAAATTCTTATTAGATTTCAATATAAAGGTTGTATGTTGAGATTGTAAGGAGACTAAAAATGTGGCAAGCCATATTATAAGGAAAGCCTAGACTAAGAAAAAAAATGTAAGACAATTTAAAACACATGACAGACTGACCAAATATTGAAATTCTATGCTGACCCGAGAAAGGAAATTTCTGCAATTACCTCGTTTTAGGCTTGTTCTTAATTCCTGTCCCTCTGTTCATTGCATAGGGCATAGGAAAATTTCTAGCTTTCCCTGTCCTTTGCCAATCACCTAATCTCTGCCAAAGTTTTTCCATTTGCACTGCTTTCTTCTCTACCTTCCACCTTCAGGTTCTCAGCTGTCCAGCAGCTCTCAAGCTCAAAACTCAGCTTTAAGGCTATGAGCCTTAAAATCAAATAGAAAGTGAGAACCTAACTACTGTTTGACAAAAAGTTTTAGGGAAATGGAAAGAACATATGAAGAACCTACTGAAGCAGGGAAAAATGAGTTGATCAAACAGAAAATCAAAAGCAGTTGACCCAGATCTCAGAATTGAAATGACAATCCCAAAGTTGAAGAAACAAAAATCTTAGAGAAAATAATGTATGCTATTTAATGTCAGAGGAGAACAGCTCCTACACATAATATACCATCTAGTGCTCAAGGGTTAGGAGGAAGAGATTCTTCAAAAACCTGGAAATTAACAAGTATTGAATTTTATATTCTTCATTGAATTCAAACAAATAAGCATATTTTTTAATGCATTATAAACTCTCGGCCCTATAAATCCCCCCCTTATCTGCTCTATTTTTTATGGATTTATCTGTGACACAAGTCAAATACAAATTTTACTTCAATATATATATATAGCTTCTTCTGAAGTAATTTCAGCAATGGTTCTGGATAATATAATGTATGTATTATTGTTTCTAGTATTTTAAAATGTTATTGTTTATTTTACAGTAAAAATGAAAGTTGGTGTGATTGGTGCTGGTCCTTGTGGCTTGATTTCAGCTAAGTTACTCAATGATGAAGGAATTGATTTTGATGTTTTTGAAGGGAATGACAGAGTTGGAGGTACTTGGATATACTCTGAAAATTTTATTGATAAGCATAATCTTCCAGTACAATCAAGTATGTACAGAAATCTCAAGTGAGTTGCTCTGCTGTATTTATCATTATTTGATTTTCTCTTTTTATTTCTCTTATTTTGAAATGTATTGAGTTTAAAATTATTGACAACTAGAAAAATTCAAAAATTGGAGTTTTAAATAAAATTTAATATTTTTTAACGTACACTCAATTAAATTAGTCATGACTTTAAAAAAAGTGTTTGTCCACACTTAATGAATGAATGCTAGGAAGGAATGTGTTAATAGTAAGTCATTTTTCTATTATTTGTAATAACTGTGCTTTATCATGTCACTTGTGTTTAATAATAATCAAAATTATGTTTTTTCATATATTTCTTCCTAGTCAAAAATTCGAATACACTACCGATAGCTTCTTCATTCTGAGTTGATATAATCTCTCTTCTTGCTTCAGAATTGATTTTCTTGCCTTTCAACTCTTAAGTGATTTTGTTACACTATAATAGACAATATTTATTTTACCATCAATTAATATTTTATTAATTTTTATTAGCTTATGCAGTGTCTATTTTAAGATCCAAGAGTGATTTTCTTTTTCTTTTTTAGAATTTCTTGTAAATCAGTTGTACCCACTTTTTTGTGATCACTCACAATAGGTTTTTTTGAGAATACTTGTATGTTGTTTTACAAAAATATCCATAATATCTCAATCATTATATGATTATTATTAAAGATAATATGAATTTTTTATCTGTAGGTACCTTAGGCCAGAAACTGCTCAAGGTATGTTTGTTAATTTTAAGCGACTTCTTGAATTCAATCAAGGAAAGCTGCCATTTTCTGCTGCTCAAATTGGAAATGCTTTTAGAAATGAAATCTCACCCCGTTCTGGCCTTATCAGAGTCAGGTAAGACAATAAATTAATTGATATTCTTGAAATATTGGCCTAGAGTTAAATTATTTGAGAAAATCCTCAATAACCTACAAACTGTGTGTGTGTGTGTGTGCGTGAGTGCGTGCGTGCGTGCGTGCGTGCGTGCGTGCGTGTGTGCGTGCGTGCGTGCGTGCGTGCGTATGTGTGTGTGTGTGTGTGTGTGAAACAGAACAGTCATGATTTAGTCCCCATCACTTTATTTGGTATGTCACTCTCAGAATATTATGAATAATTTTTTTTTTCCTCTTAAACATGTTCAGTATCCTGTTTTCATGCATTTTATATAGTCGATTATATGCAGTTTTATATTTTCATTTATTTATTTATGTGTTAGATTATGACATATAGACATTTTTCTATATTATTCTATATTGTATGTTGTTCTTTTCATACTTAGCCCTGATGAAGGACTGAAATTTAGGCCGAAATGATGGCTAAAATAAAAACTTTTTTGGATACATATTAGTTTTTAATTCTTCAACTACCAAGACCGAATTTCTAACAATCCTCTGGTCATATAATTTTTAAAAAATTTTGTTTTATTGGTGGTTTTTCTTTTTTTTTNCTTAAGTGATTTTGTTACACTATAATAGACAATATTTATTTTACCATCAATTAATATTTTATTAATTTTTATTTAATTTTTCAATTGTCTTATTCTTATTCTGAACACTGAAACCATTAAAAATTATTTTTCATAAAAATGTTTTTCTTGCTTTTTGATGAGAATGTTATTTATATAGGCACCATTCTATGTTGGAGATGCTAAAAATATGGTCTGTTAAAATTTATGTGTGTGTGCTCTAGTATCTGCAATTTTTAAAATTATGTAATGAAATTAAAAAAATTTTAGTACAAGGATGAGTGCTTCTCCTACTCTTTTATTATCAGTCTAGAGCAAACTATATTGAAGATACCTTTTACATTCATTGTTCCCTACAGCTTTTAGATTAAATTTTTTCATTTACTCTTATTTATATCCATCTATAATGAAACCCCTGTTAAATAACCTAAATCTGTTTAGAGTACATAGCTCCTGCATGATAGACTACTGATTTTTACTTTGGTTAATTTAAACCTATGATAGCAGATTTCTTTCTAGTAAACCAAAACTTTATTCTTTCATGGGTTTGCAATTAGAAACATACAATACTGAATTTGGTTTCTATATTTTACAAATGAAGGGCACACCTAATGCTCAAAATAATATTATCAAATACATTTCTTAATATGCATTTTTTTGCAGTGTTATAGAATATAAATTTTTACATTGTATAATCTGTACATTTTTTTATGTATTTACAAAGCTAATAATAATGAAGGTATACAAGTTTTTAATTTTTGTCTTCCTCAGTTTCAATTTTTACTTTTGTTATGCCCGAACATAAACAAAACTAGAGAGATACTATTTTAATTCAACTAGTTTAACTTTGCAAATAAAATAATGATTATTATTATATATAATAGTCAATAGGTGTTAATTCACAAGATAGCATAACTCAATATTCATTATGAAAATTAATTTAACCTAAAGCAAAAATTGTTTATGGTTAGCAAAATTCTATTGTTGGTGCTCTGAAAATGTTACCTTTTGTAGCATAAATTGACATTTATTCTATCTACCGTTTCTTCCTCCGGGTTTGACCGTGTTAAGTTGTTGTTATTTGCCGAGCTTTCGCACATTATGTGATGGCTTCTTCAGGGCTGAAAAGAGAATGAGAGTTGTAAAAGAGAGATTTTAAAATTAAAAAATCTCTCTTTTACAACTCTCATTCTCTTTTCAGCCCTGAAGAAGCCATCACATGATGTGCAAAAGCTCGGAAAATAACAACAACTTAACACGGTCAAACCCGGAAGAAGAAACGGTAAATACATCTGACGACCCTCAAAGCCTACGTGAACATTTATTCTATCATTGAAATGTAGGTTTCCGTGTAAAAACTTTGAAAGTAAGATTTTCATTATGTCAATAACTTTCATTGGGAAAGAAAGCAATCGTTTACTTAGCATCAACAGATGTTATATGCCAACAGAAGTTGCATTTCTTGTGATCACTGTGCATGCAAGGTTAGACTTTTAATAACAATGTCAGGGTTTTCGGAGGTAAAATTACAGAATGCAAAACTTGCTCTTGCATAGCATCAAAAGGGCTCTTGACCATGGGCATAGTTCCCTTATAGCTAGTTCTGGAAAAATTCCAAAAACTGTAAGTTTTATTTATTTATTTTTATTTATTTTATTTTTTTTTAGAACCAACTTGCCTAAGGAGCTGATGACATTTGAAGGACATGATTATGATGTTAATGGAATTTCATTTATACCATTTTCAGATGTATTGAACTATCTTCAACAATTTTCTAAAAAATTCAACTTAGAATCAAAAATAAAAGTAAGAAGAGTTCTATTCTTGAAAGGGAAATTTGAAGAAATGATGTAAACAGTAAAGAAAGCTATTTATAAAAGTAAGGAAGTCAGTATTAAGAGCATGGTTTTATCAGTCATTATCATGTTACAGATGATTATTATTTTAATTTTAAGTATAATGAACAAATAAATTTCTAACATTTTATAAATGAAGATACTTTATTTTATTTTAGTGACTGCATTAATTAAAAATTTATTTTTCTGGTTTGCATTATTCCTTAGGAAATAGTCTTAATTATGCATCAATATATGATTAGAGATTAAAACTTTTTAAACAATATTCTTACTTTGCAAAAAACTAGTTAAAGGAATTTAACATTCAGGTGTACTAGTTTATGGATTATTTCCAAATGAAAATTAGTATTTTATTATAAGAAAAAGCAATTTAGGGGTGAAAATGACACTGTAAGAATAAAAATAACAAACGGTGGATGTTTTTGACAACCCAAGCCTTTAATATGGAGACAGACCACATTAAGGATTAGTGGGATCATAAATTATAAATATCTATGTTCTTAGACTGAGTCAGGGTGTGGTATGTCAAATAAGAGTTTTTATTGGTTAATGCAAAGTTTATGTTAAATGCATCAGTTTCACGCTCATTGATAGCTTCCTTTTATAGAGAGAGCAAAACCATTACGGACTTTTTTTTGGGTTGGCCAATTCCTTTAAGTGAGAGGGCAGATTAGGAGGGGGTTGTAGAGGCGATGGCTTCCATTTGGAGCCACGTCACAATGGGTAAGTGCTCTGCTTTGAGTACACCTGTCGAACTGTCACTGGCAATTAAGACATATACTTGGTCAACAGGTGTTTAAATAAACAGAAAGTTAACACTTATTGATGTTCGCTTAGAGCTCAGTGTTAGCATACTTAGAGATTGCTGAGGTGACGGAAGTCCCAGATGTTAAAATATGATGCATTTATATTGTGATGAAAAGAATAAATTGTCCATCACATTTTATCCTTAACCAATATTTATGCCACAAAATCATTCATTTTTCAATTTTAATGTAGAAAAGAAAAAAAAATTATTAGGGAAGTGGTGAATCCAATCTTCCAATCATACTTAAGAATGAAGATTAGAGTCGCCATTTTCTTAGAAACAACTTTGATGCCAGGGTTTTTTGGAGGAATATATTTATAAAGTATATATTGAAAAGAAACACTCGTGACTGTGATATATAGTAATAAAGAGTAGGTGGGATAGAGAGTGCAGTGCACACACAAAAAGAAAAAATTGCAAGGATTAAAATTTTGGGGATCTCTCGCCCTTTATCAGTGAAGAGTGAAGAGGAGTACTCTTCTTCACTCCTCACTGACGAAGGGCAAAAGATCCCCGAAAATTTTACTCCTTGTGATTTTTTCTTTTTGTGCGTGCACTGCACTCTCTATTCCACCTGTTCTTAATAACTATATAAAATATATAAATATAAAGGTTCAAATTATATATTATCTAAAGGGCGTAATAATCTAAGGGTTGATCGCCCCTAAACCCGATCCTACCTACCTATATTATCTAAATAATTTTTAGTGCAAGGGAACAGAATAAAAAATCTAACTGTCCCAGCCAGGACTCGAACCTGGATCCCCTGCTATCCGGGCCGGTGCATTTGCCACTTATGCTACCGAGACAAGTCTGATAAGTTATTAAATTCCCCGCACTAGTGTCGAGTTAAATTCACTCGACACTAGTGCGGGGAATTTAATAACTTATCAGACTTGTCTCGGTAGCATAAGTGGCAAATGCACCGGCCCGGATAGCAGGGGATCCAGGTTCGAGTCCTGGCTGGGACAGTTAGATTTTTTATTCTGTTCCCTTGCACTAAAAATTATCTAAATTTACGTGGGATTAAAGACCACAAAATAAATAATATTTATATATTATCTAAAGGTCATTCTCCATTATGCTACTCTGGCTGCCATAACTAAGGCCATGATCATCTTAATTGAAAGAAACAAAAAAAACGTATAATAAAGGAAACAAAAATGTCTTGTTAGGTGAAGGAAAAAAGGAGAAATAAATTGCCGGTTTCCTAAAAAGCCATATTTATTGAACTTTAGTAGTAAAGCAGCCCAGAATAGAAGGTAATATCCATTACCTTCTCAATACTTTTAATATTAATCCCTATATGGTTTAAAATGGAATTAAAGTCATTTTCAAGAAGGCTAAAGCTCTTGTATGTAAATTCTACAAACTTTGTTGGATATAGTTCACCATATCACTAAATTTCTTGAATTATTATCAAGGATATTAACTACAGGCAAAGATGTGTAGTTGTTTGAAAACTGTTTTTCATGTTTCAGAATTACCCACTAAATCTAGTAGAAAGGAAAGGTATTGTGAGGTGGATGGGTACAGTATTTAGCACAATTCTTTCCTACTTACCAATGGTTCTAGGTGGGGTGAGACAATTGCAAAAAAGTAAATCGTTCTGCTGGACTAGTTTTAAAAGTTCTACCGGTATGTATCTGATGTCCCAAGAGTCAAATGTGTCCATTTGTAACTGAATGAAAGCTCCACTACACTCTTTGATAAAAATGTCCGTAACACAATTTAATATAAATCCCCTCTCCTAATTATTCAATTTCTCTTTGTAATTCTTAATATGATTATTTTATCAGTAAACAAATCTGTGTTGTTTCATTGCATTGAATTAAATGTCACACTCACTATGTTTAAAAAAAAAAAATTTTTTTTAAATCAGATTGATATTTCAAGTAAACACTCTCTCCTATTGGTCTGCTTATGAACTAACTCAGCCTTCCTATTTGTATTTAAAAGTGACACACCATATTTCATTAAGAAAACTAATTCAACTAAATATGGCTTCTTGAGCATTAAATTAAAATTTAAGACTCAATTAAAATCTCTCTAATTTTCAATTTCCCTGGGCTACTCCTAAAATTGATATTTTATAGTAAACAAATCTTTGTTGGATTCCATTGCACTGAACTAAATATTGTGCTTCTTAAATAAAAATATAATAAAATAATAAATAAAACTGGTCTGTTGAACATTAATGGACTGACACACATGTTGATGTTATTGGTTGCATCAGAGAATATATCAAACAGATTTTCTCTAAATTTGTTACTATAGCAACTTCAATAACTTCATTCCTCTAGAACTTGCCAGAAGCTTTTGCAGGTATAGTGGTCTCCCATATCCCCCAAAGTATATATACGTTTCATAGTTCGCATAGTTTGGAAATAAAGTAAGACTGCTACAGAACTCAGTAAACCTCAGTCAATCCCATTTGCCATTTTGGAGATTCAGTGTCTTCCATAAATCCCATTAAATATTCAATAAGCACTAGGGAATTACCTTAGGCAAGATTAAGATAATCTTCCTCTTTAACAGGAACTAACTAAGGTCATAATTTCATAAGTTAGTTAGGCTCTGATTTGTAAAACTGTTAAATTCTATTATTATAAAAAATATTTTTGTTTTTAGCTATCACTGAGAATAAGCCTGCCTTGAAAAATTTAACTTTAGTTGTCATCATCAGACTTGGCTGCATGTCTATGGCATTTCTTGATTTACTAGGTAGCATTCTGAGAAGAATGAACACTAAGCTAAAATGTATTATGTTTAAAAGGTCTAATAGAGATATAATAATTCATTAAGTATTATAATGAAATATTAAGTACAAGATGAAGATTATTATAATTAAGAACTATTATGAGACATTTTTATTTTTAAAGTTTTCAACAAACATTACTAGTAAATGTATTGTATTTCAATTTTTGAAACTTGATTAATCAGGTATTTTTAATTTCAGTTTGAATGTTTAGTCATTAAAGTGTCATTGAAAGCTGACACTTGGGAGCTTGTTGCCAGAAATCTAAACACTGACAAAGAAGAAACTTATTATTATGATTCTATTTTTGTTTGTAGTGGGTGAGTTACTCAAAAAAAATTTTTTTTTCTTTAATGGTGAGAGAAACTAAATGATTTTCTTTTAATTTCGGCTTACTGTTTTTGAGTAGTTAAATGTCTTAATTTTGTTAATAACACTTATTTATTTTTATTTTTTCTGATTGAATAGTTTCTTACATTCAATATTTGTAGTATAGAAAATGAAAGTAAATAAATGAAATTTAACTTTCTATGATCAAAAAATTAAAAAATATCAAAATTTTTATTTATTTTCCCTAACACCATGTAAATTTTGTGTAGAGGAAGTAGTGTTTTTAATCCAAAATTTTATATCAGATTTTTACATTAAGGAGATGCCAGATAGTCTATCCCGGGTTAACCAGGACTCCTCTCTGAGGACTGGTTATGTCCCGGAATAGACGAGTAAGGACTATTATTATTTACCCCATTAAAAATTATAGTGTATGAAATATGTACAGAATAATTTTTTNTTATTTAGCAACAATAAACATGTTGCAATGATGAATAAAAAAGTTAAATAACTATATAAACTAATAAAAATAAACTTCAATAAAAAATAATCCAATTTGAGGTCCCTTTTAGCATTTTATTAAATCCGATATAAATAATATACCGAATATTACTGACAAACTAGGAATACTAACAATCAACATCTCCTATGTTATTATTTAGGCTTATCCTAAGCCAGAATGCAAACAATGGAACAAACATTCCTAAATTATTATAAACTAGACCTTTTACTTTCTCAGTATAGGAATACATAATTTTAAGATAGGTATATAATCAAATCAAAAGTAAAAGTTATATTAAAGATTTAAATAATTTTTGTAACATAATAAATATAACTTTATCAAATATAGGAGATAAAGTTAATAATATTGAAATACATAGTAGAAATAAGAAAAGAACATAGTTTTAAAAATGGTTTAGGCTTAAAATTTAGATAATTATGATGGTGAAAGATATGATATTCTATATAAACAGATTACAGAAAATCAAATTAAATTTTAATATCAGTTAAAATTGCTATGTTTTATTAATAATGAGTTAATTAATAACTTTCACAACAGTCCCAATGAGATTCAATACAATATAGAAATTTTAAGGTACAAATTGTTAGATTAAATTCTAGAATTTCAACCCAAGACCTTCCTATGAACTTAAGATAGAGAACCATTATATTAATTAACTACCCTGTAACATCCTAACATATTAAAATTTGAATCTTCACTAACAATAAATTGTAAACTAGATATAGTTAAAATTATTTGTACTATTAAATTGTCTATATACCCAAAATATATTTATGAAATGTAGAATATGTTTCTTATTCCAACACTTCATGAAAATCAGTATTTAACCATTATTCCCAATTTTAATTACATTTTAAAATCAAGTAATATAATTAAACATTAAGATAATAATTGTAAGAAGGTTGAGTACTTCCACTGATATTGACTTCAATAAAACTTATGAAAAAACAGTTAATTAAAATATACTTACCAGACGGGTGAGGAATCTTGAGGATAGGGGAAAACAAGCATTGGTCAATTGTTTTAAACTCAGTTGTTAGCTTCTAAAGTTGGATCATCAAAGTTCATTTCAAAGAAAAAATTAAAATTATCTAAAGTTGACTGTCACGTATAGTTTGAATTTCATAAATTTGACTCTCCATATTATAAATCCAAAAACAAGTATGTTGCAATAATGAAGGCAAAATCAAGCTTCTTGTATTTTTAAACTGGATAATTGCCTATAATCAAATATATTGAAAATGAGACAAGTAGCATGATGCTAGATATATTTAGTAATTAGTAATGATTTAAATAAATATTTAAAAATTTATCGATTTGTTAAAGAAAATTTTGTTCTCCATTTACTAAATTTTTTCGTTGCTTGGCACTGCTTAAAATTATTGAGTTTGGTATAAAACAAGATAGATAGATATGCATTTGTTTAGGCGATAAACTGATATAAAGCAAGTTTTTTTGAAGTGTCTCATTAGTCAGAATTTTCTTTTGTCCAAATATGGAGAGTTTTATAATATTGTCTCATGCCAGTCTTTACTACTCTTGCTTATTATTTTTACTATAAATATTGGAATTTTGATTTACTTGACAAATGAATTTATGCTTTAAATACTTTTTGTTAAATCTTATTTTCCAGGAATATCTTATGTTGTTACTTTGCCAAAGTTTGATTCTTATTGTTTTGCAGTCTATTTTTGATTAGTATTTGTTTATGCCTTTTTCAATTAAACTATTTACATTTATAATTATTGAAGTAAGTAATCTACGTGTCATTGAATGATAATAAGAATAGATTTTAAGAAATAGTTTTTTGGGGGGTTTATTTTTCTTTCTTTGGCAAAATTATGATGATTTTAATTGAAAAATTATGAAATATTAATAGTAATCTTTATTATTTTTACTCACAGTAAAGTGTTATTTTTTCTTAATACAACTCTGGTTATCTCTATATAAATTTCACATATCTTGTTTATATGTTAAATATTTGACCTTATTTGTTTTCTCTCAAATTAATATGAAACCCTCTAGTTGTCTGCTCATACAATAAATAAATTCTTTTCACAGGCACAACAGCAATCCTATTTACCCCAAAATCTGTGGAGCAGAGAGCTTCCCTGGCTCACACATCCACAGCCAC
Source organism: Oncopeltus fasciatus (assembly GCA_000696205.2). Taxonomy (NCBI): domain Eukaryota; kingdom Metazoa; phylum Arthropoda; class Insecta; order Hemiptera; family Lygaeidae; genus Oncopeltus; species Oncopeltus fasciatus. Next base: position 657,196 of record KZ806967.1, on the reverse strand, counting down.
TACTACAGGGTTCCTGAATTTTACCAAGACAAGGTTGTGCTGGTTGTTGGAATCGGACCTTCTGGTATAGACATTACTTTTGATATTGCTCCTTATGTGAAAAAAGTAAGTACTAATAATAATATGCAATTACAAATATTTAAGATCTTCTAGGGGTCTGAGATAATATTTAAATTACTTTCATTTTGGATAGTTCTTCTCATAACTAACCTACCAGGTATGCAAGTTTAAAATGTCGTTTATTTCTTAAAATATATACACAGTAATTTAAAAAAAAGTATAATATATTTTATTCAAAGTACTGGCCCTCGCTTTCTACACANTATATATATATTAAGAAATTACTTAATTTTATCACTATTATTTTCTCTTATGTTGCATTGATGAAGAATTATCAGCTTTGTGGTAACATTGTGAATACCTGATTTTCTTTAAGGAAATCTTCGGTGATATAAGTAAAATATATGTATAAAGACAATGTATAAAAGAAATCTGGGAAAGAAGGAAGACAAATAAGCTACTGAAAACTGGCACAAATCTATTACTGAGCTAGGAGAACTTTGAAGGAACATAGATAAAACCATTGCATGCATATAAACAGAAAAGCTGAAAAATTTGAAGAAAACCTTAAACTCCTTCTAACTGGTAATGCATTACTAATTTTTTGGGAATGCATTACTATTTCGTATATAAAATCCATAACAATGAGTGAATTTTGAGTGAACCAAAAATATATAGTATATACCCCATTTGAAAGATGAGATAGCTTGCAAATTTGAATATGGCTCAGTAGAGGATAAAATTAATTATCTGATATAATATCTTAGCATATAATGATTTTGTAATCTAAAATCTTAAAAATTTATTAATAAAACATTCCAAAATTATGTCAATTCTAACTTCTATTTAGTTTGTGACTTAAGAAAACAAGTATTGTATTACATGGATTTCAGGTCTACTTAAGTCACCATGGCCAAGGTATAATGAAACAACACTTCCCAGATAACGTTATTCACAAACCAGATATCAAGTATATTGATGGAAGTGTCATACATTTTTTAGATGATACACAGGTTCTGATTGAGGCCATCATATACTGTACAGGTGAGGTTAATATTAGTTTCATAATTTTTAGAACTTTCATAAACATGCTGGAACATCCTCTTCCCTTATACCTTTAAGCCTTGCAAAGATATTGATTTGATTTAACATAATGTTTGTGCTTTTAACCTTTAGCTCTTATTCAATTAAAACTTAGCTGAAAACTTAATCATTGCTTACTTTTTCCATCTTTTACATCCGATATATTATTTATACAATTTATTATTTTGATAGAGCTACAGTTTAATATCTGTTATTATTATTGATCATCGAGAAACGGAAATATTGAAATTTATCGTAAATGATGTGTTTGTAGGATATAAATATGATTACCCATTTTTGGACGAGAGTTGTGGAATTCAAGTAGAAGAAAATTATGTTTACCCATTGTATAAGCAACTGGTTTCTATTCCAAATAGTTCAATGTTCTTTATTGGTATTCCATTTCGATCCTTCCTCTTCCCATTATTTGAAATTCAGGTAAGCTTTTACTATATAAACTTTATTTACTTAGTTTTAATGAGATTCTTTCTTAAATGATTAATTCATAAAAATTAATTAATAAAACAAGACAAAACTACGTAGTTTAATTTCTTTCAATAGATATTCTACGTTTATTATGTTCTTGTATTTTCTACTAGGAATAATCAGATTTTTGGTAGTTTTCCATATTTACTTCCATCGGTGTTATTTTTAAACACAGTAGGGAAGATTCATTGCAAAAATTGTGGTTTATCTTTGTAAATATTTTGCAATAAGTTTAATTATTTGATATTGTTTATGAGTCAAAAGTTAATTAAAATTCCAAGAATGATGAGTAACTAATAAGCTATCTTCCTTAACAAGTTGAGATTAATTTATTAATCACTTTGTTTTGCTTGATTATATAATTAAGTTTACATATGCTAAGCACTTTTATTACTAGATGTATAATTATTAACTTAAGAAGATAGCACATTGCTATTTATATATATATATTGCTTAGATTTTTATATCACTTTTCAGATCTCTATGAAAACAGTCAATATAAAATGTGACACATATATCTGACATTATCTTCATGTTGTACTTCTAGATCTTTGTTAGCTTCATCTTTTACTTTTATTGTAAAAAATTTAATTAAAATTAATAAAAGTTTTTTCTATACAAGTGGCAGGGGCCTTGTGATACCCTGCTATTTTAGGCTATGAATAACTATCCTCAATGAGATAAATTGTCATTTTTAAAAAGTTAAGTTTTTAACTAAGAACAAGTCAAGTCTTTTTTCTGGTGTATAATTTGCAATGCCTTTCATTTTCTTGCTTATTAGTAGTCCCTCACACCTCTTGCTTATTCTATGTGTTGATATGGAATAACATTAAACTACCAAGAAAGTATGCCTTTTAAATTTGCTAAACTTAAGAATCTTGTACAGGCATGACTTAAAAATGAATTCATTCATATTTTTATTGCTAGCAATAATCACTAGGTAGAATCCAGTCACCCTTTTATATATGCAATTACATTTAACAATAGTGGTCATGTATAACCACAAATAAGTATTATATATTTATTTATTTTATTATTAATCTAAATTAATAATTTTTATAGGTAAAATGTGGAATAAAGATTTTACAAGGAAAACTAAAGCTGCCTAATAAAAGTGAAATGGAAAGTGAAACTCAGGCTTGGGAGAAGTCACTTGCATCTAAAGGGATTCCTAAGAATAAAAATCACTGCATAATAGATTGTGTGCCTGAGTACTTTAGTGATCTCATTAAAATGGGCAATCTAAAACCCATCCCTAAAGTTCTCTTTGGGATATATGATATTTGTTCCATGATCAGAAAATCTCAACTTCGCACATTCAGGAATGTGGTATTTTCTATTTCTGACTCATCTAATTTTACTTATTATGAAGTAAAGTGATTACCCTTGTTATTTTATTAGTTGAAATGTTTTTATTTCTAGGCTCAACTTAAAAAGAAGTATTTGTTGTTTTATATTTAATGATATTTAAACAATATATCATTTTGAAATAAAATTGTTCTTATAGATTTACATTAACTATTGTTTATAAAATACTGGTAAAAAATATTAGATACACATACACACACAAAATAGACACAAAATAAATATTTGTGGTTGTTAAACATGTTAATATTTATTTATTACCAGTATTACTATAGTTTCTTTAACTCAGTATATTATTTAATTATTTTATTTTTAAATCATATATTGTTTAAAAAGTATTTATATAATATTATTTTATTTTCTTCAAAATTAAATGACTATGCCATTTTTGAAAGATAAATTAGTGTGCATATCCATTTACCACTGAATTCAAATAAACCTTCAGCTGTTTAGAACACTTTTTGTTGTAAAGTTCATTTTAACAAATTTAATTATCATTTATTTGTGGTTCTTTGTAATAATATATATAGGTTTTGTCATTTTTCTATTTCATTATTTTTTTTTTCTAGAGTTGTTTTCCTGAAGAGTCGTAAGGAAATATAGTTGCCATGTGTTTGTTTTTTTTTTTTTTTTATTCATCGTATTTTTGCTTTTAGTTTTCATCATTTCTCCACCATTTGTACTAAAAAGAGATGACTTCAAATAATCATACTAGCAATAGTTAAGTTAATTTTTTTGTAGGTTTTATAATTTATAATGTAGTAAAAACTGTACATTAAAGTAGATTTTTAAAAATTTAAGAAAATAAACTATTATGAAATAATTAGCATTTTTTATTTCTGTAAATATGTTAGCCTTGTAAAAATGAACTAGGTGCCTTATTATAAAAAATAATAATGAGTGAATTTTCCACCTGAGTTGAAGTTGCTCTACTACCAATCAAATAGTTCATACTCGTACAAAACTGATTCACATTATAAGTATACAATATACATGAATTATTTCATAAGGTTTATTAGAGTCTCTCAAAACTGTTTTCTAAGATCCACTTGTCCAGTAAGCTTTGTAGCTGGACGAGTTGATCTTAGTTTGCATGCAAAACCTTCAGACTGAGCCTGTCTAAATTATGTCGGGTGTTTAGAACATTCCCAATCCATGTAGAATAATAAAGCTAGTGTGATGAATGACAGGGTGAAACAGCCTGGCTTTAAATACTCTGAAGAAAAGACCACCTATAGTTTAAACAAGCTTTTCTCCGAGTATGTTGAGTTCTGCTAATGGGTGATTTTCAATATCCCTGGGTCATTGTTTCAGATTTTCTATCCATCAGAACTTACCTTTAGGAGTCCTTGGCCTGACTGCTTAGTGAATGAGATCTTCATTGGTAGGTACCACTCTAGTGTCTAAGCAAAAAGGGACAACCATTACCATACATACTAGGTATTAGTAGAGAATTTGTTAGAGTTCGTTCAAGGTTGATCCAAAAAAATTCAATTTAAAAAATTTTTTTTTATTATCTACCAAAATTTTAGCTTACATTGTATGCCATCTTCAGGGATGTTAAAATACAATTTCATAAGAAAAACAAAAAGACTATATGATTTACATTATTATTGACTTAACTAAAATGAAGATATATAAGGAATGTGATAGCAAATGCTGTGGGAAAACAACAAGAAAATTCAACACATCTACCTATCATGAAGGTGAGAGAGGACATGTTGTCACCTGGATCAAATGTTCATGACTGAGAGATAAGGTTTGGATATTAAGAAAACTTGAGATGAAAACGTGAAGGATGGAGGTTGTTAGGCAGAAGGTACAAATGGAGAGCAGCCTCCATCAAAGGGGGCAATACCAGGTAAATAGTTAGGAATTATTTAGGATAGATAGCCTAAGGAGGGGTTTAGTTGACTTTTTTTCAAAATTCGGAAAAATTTTGAATTTATTCTATTTTTTCGGATTAAATTTTGAGTCGTCAATGAGCAAAGTTTTTTTTAGATGATCAGCAAAGGACTTGCTGTCAATGTCATCTAGATATGACAAGACAAATTTCCTATGATAAACCCACATGTCAGTTGTCCCCTCCTATCCACCCTCTCAAATTTTTTTGGTTCTTTTCGACAACTGTGGTTTTACATTTACTTTCTGGATGTTCTACTTGGCAGCATTTCTTGGAGCGAATCTCCTTCATTCATTTATGATTGCCTCAAGAACTCTTAACTATATACTCAATGCTAAGGGCCACTTCAGATTTCTACTATACAGCACTGACTCCAGTCTGGCCTTGTACTGACTGCCGTGTTACTCGTCTTAGTCTAGGTAAGTACATTTCTAAAAGTCTGTTACAATCACCTTTACTATTTGCTGGGTCTCAGGCTTGCAAATTCTTCCAGAATTGTTTCTACTGCCAGACAAGTGTGGTATATCAGCTTCAAGATCCTTTAATCACCCTTTAAATATCTGCATTTCTTCCTCAGCTGTGAGAAGTGCACTGGTTCACGTGTTCATTCCGAAAATCTACTCTCTTCATTGCTCGACATAATGATATCGCTCCATCATAGGTATTGCTTGAAAGGTTCCTAAAGCACCGCCTCTCAGTGCCATAGTCTCTAGTTCTCTATAAGATTCTGGCTACTTTGGAGTTACTAAAAAAAAAATACACAGTATTTAATTATACTTAAAGCATTATTATAAGTGAATATTTATAGAAATAAAAAATAAATTAAAATAATTCAAGAAATAAATACATTTATGAAAATATTAATCACTTTTATTACTCTTATCATTATTGCCATAACATATAAATTTGTTATTTTGTTTAGTAAAATACTATAATTTTTGTTATAAATTTATTTTCTAATTATTTTTTTATTGTCAAATATGAATGTACAACAAATAACAAATAACAATAGATAGAATAATAATAACTAATTTGTATTATTCATGAGTTTACACTAACTGAATTACAATATTTTGTACATAGATTTTTTAGTTGAGATTAAGACTGCTTATTCTCAATAAAGATAATGATAAACCCGTATTTTAATGCATTTAAAATTAATATGAAGAATTATTCACTAATTAACTGGTGAATGTAATAAATATATATTAAACACTACTAATAAACCAATTTTTAAATAATAACTACATTTGAGTGTGTTATTATAAAGATCAGCAGCAGATTATATATATTCATTCTCAACAATGCACACATCAATTTCTTTGTAATTCTGTTCAATTAAGGATTTTGTGGACTCATGATGTTGGAGGGTAACATCTCTTATCCAAAGAGCTGCATCTCATAGCTAATGAGAAGGGCGCTGTTTTCACACCTTAATCTCTAGAACTCTGTATGCTACAGTACTCTTGTTGCTAGAAAATTTATCTTGTAATCTCATCTTCCTTGGCTTTGTTAGTAACTTTCTTAGCTACTAACTCTTCATAAAGCCCTTTTTCAGAAATTTTCATTTTTCTTTTCTTTCTTCAACTAATTCATACCTTAAATCACTTCTCCTACTTGTTTTTCTGAATCGACTATAGTTTGCTTCAATTTGTTACTAATACTACTTCTAACTTTAGTAACGGATTTAAAAAATGCCAGAGCATTTTTTAATACTTTTGAATCTTCCGTCATATATTTTTGTCATATGTGAATTAATGTATACTGAATTCTTATACTAAACATAACACATCTGTCATTATCTCAAAGGAATCCTCTTAACAATTCCAANTTCATTCCTCATTGTCTTCATCTTAGCTCTTCAGAATCAGAATCTAGTTCCCCAATATGATCTTCATCAGATGGTCCAACTTTAAAGTTTACTCCACCTCATTCTTTATAAAGTCATAGCCCATTGGAGCTCGTTAAGTACTTGTAGAATTTCTTCAGGGATAGAATAAGGAGGGCCTGTCTTTATAATGCCTACTATATCTTGAGAATTAACACAGGACTGAACAATTTAATCTAAGGGAAAACCAATCTAACAAGTTGAGTGTTGGAGGGGTAGGTAAGTAAGGTAATAATACTGGTAGTAAGGCTGTGCACTTGAAGATTGGCAGTAACATTTTTGAGAGGATTAAGCCTCAGCATTTCCCTGACCTATTGTATTATGACTTGTGTGTTCAGGGAAATGCTGAGCTGAGGGAGAGGGGAAAGCAGAAAGTGAAAATTAGTCATGCTTTGTGGTCACTGTTTTTCTTAATGAAATTTGGAATGCAAAACAAAATGCTGTGTTCGTTATGGAGCAAACTAATAAGATTGGGAGGATTACCTGCAGTGTCAAATGTGCAAAAAATGTTTTTTGATTTAGCGTGCGTAATAATTAGTTACAAGCAATGAAACTCTAAGCAGGATGGTTTATTGATAAAAAGCCAAAATTTAAAAAATAAAAGTGTTGGTTTTCCTGGACTGGTGATTTTTAACTCTATTGTTTAGAAGCCAAAATAACTTGTTTTTCTTAATAGATTTTGTCTAATGGCTTTTAAATGTAATTTAGAAGACTAAGTTGGTTCCAGAGCATAGTTGTATAAATAGGAGTGGGGATTACTTGTATTGTCAAGTGTGAGTATAAGTTTTTTTTAGATATGAGTGCTCAATAGTTAGGTTAGAGTAATGAAATATAACTCATTGGTGTTGAGTTTCATTACTCTAAACTGAATATTATCCCTGCTATACAAAAATAACTTTTTTACCTAGTACATAAATTATCTGACTTTGCTTAATAATGAACTTGGTTTTCTTTCTATATTTAAATTTCATTAAGTGTGGAGGGTTATATGATATGAAATGTTGATATACAAATAGTAAACTGCAAAACTGAGGAAGTCAATTAGCTTATATATATATATATATATATATATGTGTGTGTGTGTGTGGGTGGGTCTAAAGCCGCCCAACAGGGTTTAAGACAGCTAGCTCCCTTTTCTCATTCCAATTTATAGCAACACTTAAAAATATATGCACAAAAATCTGATGACGAGATCCCAGAACCCATCCCTCTAAAATCTAAAAATAGAGAAAAAAAGCTTGCCCAGTGCTATAGTGTTCAACAGGATTGTAACTTGTATATAGCCACTTCCTCAATGACTCATGAGGGAGGGAGGTTTAGTTTTTCAATAAAAAGGTCTTATAAATGTATGTTGTACTTTTTAAAAAATGATTTTCCTTATAAAATTAGTATGGAATAAGTTTTTCGAAATTGTATAGTAATACATTAATTTCTTAGCAGGAAATTAGCGCATCGAGCGCCTATGAGAAACGCTTGGTTAACTATGACGCGTTTAATCCCGCGGTTTTTTAATGTAGCAAATTTCGAAAAATGGGGGGGGGGGCCCTTTCCCTTTTAAAAAATTTTGCCAGCTAAGGACATATCACGAAAAAAATAAGTCAAAATGTTGTACGTTACGAAATGTTTAGTAGTTTCAGAGCCAGATACTTTAAGGTCTATTATTAGATGTTTTCTGTTGGGGTTCGGTCAAGGTTGATTTAAAAAATGTGTATTTTTAAAATTATTTGCCAAAGTTTCGGCTTAATTTTTAAGCCATCTTCAGGGCTATAATGAAGGCGAGAAGGGACGTCGTGTCAGTAAGATCCCATTTTCAGGACAATTGGGAGGTCATAAAAATGGGATCTTACCAACACGACGTCCCTTCTCGCCTTCATGATAGCCCTGAAGATGGCTTACAATGTAAGCCGAAACTTTGGCAGCTAATTTAAAAAAATACATATCTTTAAAATTTGTATCTCTTTTGATCTACCTTTACCAAACCCCAACAAAAAACATCTAATAATAATATCTACTGTAAAAAAAAAAAACTCTCCATTAAGGTTTATTCTGTATTTGCTATTCTCCATGCTCTCATACCTACATTCTTTACAACTCGTCTTTGTTTGACCTAATTTTTGCTTACTAAAATATATGTTTTATCAGTGCTTTTCGTTATACTTCCTTGCCGACGCTACTCTACTGAACGAGTCGTTTTCTATTGGTGCTATTGATATGATTTGTTGTGTTTTATTTCGGCCCATGGATAGTTAATTGTTTTAGTTTTGGTGAGTTTTCGAATTCATTATTGTGATAACTCTGCAATGAGACTTATTAAATTAAAGAGACACTTTGATGGAGACTGTGGTCCACTAGTATTACCTATCGTAATTTATTGCTATCGTAATACTACTAGCATAGGGATTATATTAAATTTTTATTTCATGTAATAAAATAATAATTAGTCACTAAATGCAAAACAATTAATAGAAGCATCTATTCTATCTGTCTATTCTATAGTCTCTAGAAAAAAAATAAAATTTTTTTTTGTTTTAGATTTAATTTATTCATTTCAAATTAGATTTTTACCAGGACTAACTTGAAATAGTATTATATCTACCCTTTAAACAGTTGTCAACCTATTAATTTTCAAATGATTAAACAATATATGTTAATATGTAATAAGTCAATAAACACAAGTAAGAACATAAGAAAATGCTTTTGTTACAACTAACTAAAAACCTCACTTACAAAAAGCCTGTGTTCTTGGGATATTGGGTTTCACACATCTTTCAAAGTATATCTGTTTTTTCATTTATTTTCTCGGGGAGAGAATGAACTTCTCTTCCTTGGTTGGCCCTTGAGGCTGTAACCTCATCTACCAAAAGGTTTATGATTTTGATTGACTTTATAGTTGTGGCCTGAAATGAATCTCTTATATGGTTCACAGAACATAAATGCTAACTCATATAAGAAATCACACATTATTTTCAGTATTTTATAAACCATACCAAATTTAGACATTTAAAGCAGATTGGTCAAGTATACCAATAAAACATCTGAATACTCATGACACACCTGTTCTAATGTATCAGTTCTACCCTTTGTAGAATTATAGCTAAGAATAATTTATAGCACCCCAGATTTCTCCTGTTTTGCCATAATACATTGTAGATAATAAAAAAATTTTTTTTTGAAAAGAACATGATATAAGAGTTTTGTCATAATCAAATCAAAACATGGATTCTCCTGTTCACTTGGTTTTGACAAATAAAAGGAGGGATTTCTATTTCACTTTCTTTCTTTTATTATTGCCAAATAATTAGTTTTTCCTCAAAATTTTGACAAATAAGGTAACTGTGGGACATTAGTTCCAATACACACCGCTAAGGTAATGTTGTTGTCTCTAACAATTTCTTCACATAATGGGATGTTACTGGTTCATTTTATTTTTGTATTTAATATACCAATGTATTAAACTTATAAAATGTCCTTGTTTTATTTATAGTTTGAGTTTTCAGCCTATACTCATCTGGTTTTGAGGTTGTATTTATTCTAAATTTGTAATGACTCTAAAATCTTAGGAGCTGCTCATCTATGGTGGCTTATTCATGGGTTGCATACATAAATTTACATTTTTCAATAAACTCATTCCAAATTTCTGTTATGGGAGCTAACAGATCAGTGCTTTTTCGTTCTAATTATTAAAACAAAGAGTGGAAGCTATAAAATTAATCTATTGAGGAACATGTGACGTAACAAAATAAGGTGCTCTCTCTTTGGAGACCATAGTTTTTCAACATTTACATTTTCCTGACTTAGTCACACCTGCATTATATTACTAACCTATAGATACCTGGACTTCTGCCTCATCTGTCATACCACAATTTATAAAACAATATTACCTATAAATTATTGGTAAAAAGTTATTTCCAAACATCAAGAAGAGATATAACTTTGTTAGCTAACTGTATATTTAATTAATGATCTACCTCTTTGATAGGGTGCAATGGTATTCCACTTATAGGAATTTCTGCCTCCCACTATTATATTGTTTCCAGTAGTTCATTCCTCATTGTCTTCATCTTAGCTCTTCAGAATCAGAATCTAGTTCCCCAATATGATCTTCATCAGATGGTCCAACTTTAAAGTTTACTCCACCTCATTCTTTATAAAGTCATAGCCCATTGGAGCTCGTTAAGTACTTGTAGAATTTCTTCAGGGATAGAATAAGGAGGGCCTGTCTTTATAATGCCTACTATATCTTGAGAATTAACACAGGACTGAACAATTTAATCTAAGGGAAAACCAATCTAACAAGTTGAGTGTTGGAGGGGTAGGTAAGTAAGGTAATAATACTGGTAGTAAGGCTGTGCACTTGAAGATTGGCAGTAACATTTTTGAGAGGATTAAGCCTCAGCATTTCCCTGACCTATTGTATTATGACTTGTGTGTTCAGGGAAATGCTGAGCTGAGGGAGAGGGGAAAGCAGAAAGTGAAAATTAGTCATGCTTTGTGGTCACTGTTTTTCTTAATGAAATTTGGAATGCAAAACAAAATGCTGTGTTCGTTATGGAGCAAACTAATAAGATTGGGAGGATTACCTGCAGTGTCAAATGTGCAAAAAATGTTTTTTGATTTAGCGTGCGTAATAATTAGTTACAAGCAATGAAACTCTAAGCAGGATGGTTTATTGATAAAAAGCCAAAATTTAAAAAATAAAAGTGTTGGTTTTCCTGGACTGGTGATTTTTAACTCTATTGTTTAGAAGCCAAAATAACTTGTTTTTCTTAATAGATTTTGTCTAATGGCTTTTAAATGTAATTTAGAAGACTAAGTTGGTTCCAGAGCATAGTTGTATAAATAGGAGTGGGGATTACTTGTATTGTCAAGTGTGAGTATAAGTTTTTTTTAGATATGAGTGCTCAATAGTTAGGTTAGAGTAATGAAATATAACTCATTGGTGTTGAGTTTCATTACTCTAAACTGAATATTATCCCTGCTATACAAAAATAACTTTTTTACCTAGTACATAAATTATCTGACTTTGCTTAATAATGAACTTGGTTTTCTTTCTATATTTAAATTTCATTAAGTGTGGAGGGTTATATGATATGAAATGTTGATATACAAATAGTAAACTGCAAAACTGAGGAAGTCAATTAGCTTATATATATATATATATATATATATGTGTGTGTGTGTGTGGGTGGGTCTAAAGCCGCCCAACAGGGTTTAAGACAGCTAGCTCCCTTTTCTCATTCCAATTTATAGCAACACTTAAAAATATATGCACNATATATATTAAATCTTCTTGATAGACCTTGAATACATGTAATGGACTAATTACTTCTCTTAAAATTTGTGATATTTTAATTCAATAACTTCTATGGTTAAGGGCATTTTTACATCCACTCAATATTTTTTGTAGTAAGGAAAACCTGAAAACCTTAGTGTATCCCACACTTATAACCAGCCAACCCTTGGTTGACTACTCCACTAAGATATAGTTAAATACTGTATTTTTATTTATAATACATAGATTTTTGCAAAGCAAAAATCTGGAGCTGCCCCCTCCCCAACTTCCTAAACAAAATTTTTGTGAGTGTTAATTGATATAGGAAATAGATAAAAGTTTCGGTGCTGGATACTTTCATAGATAAGTTGGTTACCTTTTTTCAGGTTAGGGGAAGTTACTCTGCAGTGCAGAACTGTGGGTGAGCTGAAATTATTAGTAATTACTTAAATTTTTATTTAGAAATTTTGTGCAGGACAGAGTATGTTGTTCCATCTATGATGGCTGTCATTTTTTTTGCTAAGTTGCACTTCCTATTTTAGTATGAATTATTATTTTTAAAGCAAAAATCTTTAAAATGACCCATAAACACACTGGGGATAAACTAATTTTGTTGATTAAAATAGTTTTCCTTCCTCTTGAAGAAATGTGAATATTTTATATTAATTTAATAATTTAAATTTTAGGAGACAATAAATAATGGATTTCCAAAACCGCCCTGGTGGCAAGACAGGTAGTGGTGGTGTCGCATCATGGTCGGAAACAAACAGAGACCGAAGAGAGCGCCTGCGGCAGTTAGCGCTCGAAACTATTGATATAAATAAGGATCCCTATTTTATGAAAAATCATTTAGGTGAGTGCTTGTATATTTATAGGATTTTTTATAATCTGAGAAGCTGTTATAATGAAATGCTATTGTTTTCCTTCATAATCTGGAGCAGAAAATATACACTAACTTTTCATCTTTCTTGCTTCTTATTGGTTGAAAGTACTAAACTCCAGTTTCTTAACAGAACACTAATCATCATTGTTTGCTTTTTTTTTTTTTTTTTTTTTTTAATATCAACTGTTTAATGCCTCTCCAATTATTACCCTACTTATAAAACACAACTACTTACTGAAAGTTTAAATTTTCCTATCTATGTTATTCACTTCATAGTGCTATTAGTCAATTTAAGTCTGGATCTCAATCAAGCTTTTTCTGTTGTTTTCATAACAGCAATGATCTGCAACTTCTGGCACTAATAATTTTTTCAGATGAGTAGGGCCAGGACCCCTCTATTTGGCCTACTCCTCTAGGTCGGAGAGAAACCTGAGAAACATTTGTCTACTCCTGTAAATAATTGTTTATTGGAGCTTTGCTACTTCATCACTGTATGGCCTATTTTTGTTTCCACAATTAGTGTACTCAGTTTAATTGCTATCTTCAAGAATATCATTTCTCCTGATTTACCTTCATAATTTTATTTGAAGTATTTAAAAAAAGTGTATTTTTTTTAAAGATTATCTATTTGGATCTACCTTGACCGAACCCCAAGTCAAATAATCTAATAATAATATCTACAGACAAAAACTCTCCATTTAAAACCAATTAAAGTTTCTTATAGGTTGTATTTTCCTATCTTTTGTTTGAACTGTTATATGTGCTGTTCAAACAGTTACCGACTACTTCTCATTCTTCTGTGATTTTTTCCCTCTCACACCAGGTTATAAGTTTGAATTTAAATAAGCGTTATAGAAAATCTAGGCATTGTAAAATGTATAATAATATAATGATTAATATATTAATGAGGTAAATGGTACTAGTGCTAAACCCTATAACCAACCCTTTTGATTAGGGGACAAGAACATTGTGATACTACTTTCCAAAGTTGAGATCAAGAGAAATTATAGAAAAATTTTGTGGATGGGAAGTCATTGTTTGGGAAGAGAGCGAGAGTGAAAAAGAAAAAGGCCAGGCTCTATAATGTGACTGATTCTCTTTGTCATTATGCAAAGGATAACTGTTTGTACATTCTAATTCTACGATATCACATGATATATATTTTTTTGTGTTAAAATTTCATCAATTTAAATTCGTTATACTTTAAGCTAAGTTTTTTCCTTTAACATTATATATTTTTCAGCATTATATTTGAGATCTGATGGTCTCTTTACATATTGTGTTCATTTACCTAATTATTTATTTATTTTTGTTTGAAATGTGCCTTAAAACAGTGAATAAATATTTTACACTAAAAAGAACAGGGTATCTACCTCTTCTACAGAAGAAATTACCCATTCTTTTGTAAAAAGGAAAACTGATTTGGCTTTCTCGAATAATTTAATACATCTAAAACAAGTCAATTATTTTTCTAAACTCCAGATATTTTTGGTATTCCTGTTTTTCTTTCTATCTTTGAAACTTTAGATAAAAAAATCTCAAAATTTATCTAATATAACCAGACACTAAATGGGAGTTACTGTTGTTTTTTATTAATTCATCCTTTTTAACACTATTTCTTAAATCATCTCATGTGAAGTTTATGCATATTGAGGTGATTTAAGGAATAGATTTAGGCACATAGATGTTTGCTTAAACCATCTAAAATAATTTAGTCTATTTTTTCATCAATTTTCTATTGACTGCTTTTTATTTTGCTTTGATTTGTTAGAATATATGTTTATCTAAAACGGCTTTCATTTTTCTGCAAGAAAGAGCTCTGTAACTCACTAGATGTGTCATATGGCATATAAAATAAAGTTTAGTCCCAGTTGTTAAGTTTTTTGCAGACATTCCTAAAAGAAATGTCATTCTCACATGGGATTTTTTCATACAGATATCAAGCTAATTGCATTGGTACCATTAGGAGCTTTTTGAATGACAGATTATTATCAATCTGACATTGAAGAAGCAAAAAAAATTGAAGTTAAAATGAAAAGTTTTTGACTGGAAATTAGTAGAGAATTTGTTGGAGGTCAAAAAATATAATTTAAAAATGTATTTTTTGTTATTTGCCATTGTTTTGGCATATTATACAATAGTACAATCCAAGTACATACTACTTACCCTTACCCGAACCACTTATCTCGAGTCCCGTTCTCTTTATTGTTCTTCTGGATAACTTATTTATCAAGAAAATTACTAAGCAAAATTCAGGGAAGTTGAAGTACAGTCTTAAAAAAAAATTAAATTACATAAACAACATGACTAAAAGTAATGTAATAAGAAAAAGAATCACACCTACCTATCCTGTAGACATGAGGGGAAATTTTTCACCTGGAACAAATTTGCATGACTAAGAGAAAGTATTAGAAATTGGAAAACTAAAGATAGACTGGTGCAGGGTGGGGTGGAGTGTGAGGAATGTGAGGTAAGAATAAAGGGAGAATGGCCTGCATTAAAGGGAAAATACCGGGAAAATTAGGTAGGAATTATTTAAGATAAGTAGCCTGAGGATTTAGACGACAGTTGGACCAGTTAATTTAGGAGGATTTTTGTTAATTCATTGAAATTTTTGTTGATATCCTTACAAAAGAGGTACTTTATTTGATTTGTTTTAAGTTTAATGTTAATTAATATTAATTTAATTAAAAATTAATAACATTAATGTTTACCGTTTCTTCTTCCGGGTTGGACCGTGTCAAATTGGTGTTATTTGCCGAGCTTTCGCACATCATGTGATGACTTCTTCAGAGCTTCTTCATTAATATTGAAATAAAGTCTCTATTTTATAAGGTTTTCAACAAAGATTTCAACACAACCCAAATCCTTACATGAAACACTAAACACATTAATGTCAGAAAAAAGATTCAGCTCATTAAAAAATTTGAAAATTCCAAGACACTCAGCAACAACACCAATACTTACCCATAAAGTAATCCGATTGGGTTCACAACATCTGCCCCATTGATATCCCCTTTTCTGTTCAGACAATATTAAGTTTAGGCCCCAACTTCTCAGTCCCCTCCACATGATTCTAAATCAAATATTCTCTAATTAATAGTATATTTAGAATCTATAGGGACTCCCAATACACTGTTATTGAAGATGAGAGGGAATTGTCATGTTTTAGAGTCAGTAACATTATAACAAACCAACTCCACTCTTCCAAACCAGACGACTCCCTCCTTTCTTCCACATTTTCCTCAGACTTCAAGACTATACATAAATTCTTAAAAAAGCACATTAAAAATATCATAGTAACCAGAGCCGATAAAGGTAATAAAACAGTTATTATGAACAAGAGAGACTTTAACAAAAAAAATTCACCTTTACTTTCTGACAAAATCACATTAACCTCTAACTACAATTACAGAGACCACAAACCAGCTCTTAGCATAAAAAGCCATATTATAAATTATGTGGCACAACACACATCAATAAATAAACGTATTGCATATTCATTTCGTACAACCTATATGTTATGATCCCCCAAAAATCCACTACCACAGAACTACCTCCGCCCCATCCTATATTAACTCTCCTTCTTTAAAACTCAGCTAATTCCTCCTTCAGTATTCTCAGCCAACAAAATTATTACAATATAGAAAACTCTTTTGACCTCAAAACACAACTTGAATCCCTACTTATCCTAAAAGGTTACATTCTTTGTTCCCAAGATGCCGAATCTCTCTTTAACATACCCACCGATAAAGTCCTCCAAATTGTTGACAAACACAAGACTACAATCCAAGAAAGTACCACTCTTACTCAATCCAATTATCTCAAGTCCCTTTCACAATTTTCTGGCTATCTCCTTTTCCAAGGAAATTACTCTAACCAGATTAACAATCTGGCTCGGGGAAATAACCTTGCTCATGATATTTCTAATATTACCCTCAATGACCTCCTAAATTCTCTCTTTCCCTTCTTTCTGAACGACATTTTGTTCCTCAGAAAATATTTTGATGGCGTGTTTCTTATTCTTAATCTAGAAAAAATCCCCAAATTCTTACTGCATTCAACTCCTATGATTCATACATTGGCTTAATCAAAAATCTTATTTCCCACTGAATCGATCACAAAAATGACATTAACAAAAACAAATATAAACTGCCCTCACAAAATATGCTTTCCATGACGGATACATTACTATTATTTCTTGATGGTCAATGACAGAACCAACATATAACAAATTTTTTCAAGTTATTCAAAAATTTTCAACATTCTGAAAAACTATCAGCCCTCCTCCTAAATCAACTTGCTTACTGTCTCCTAGATCCTCAGGCTACTTATCCAAAATTATTCCTACCTAATTTTCCCGGTATTTTCCCTTTGATGCAGTCCATCTTTAGTTTTCCAATTGCTAATCATTACCTCTCAGTCATGCAGATTTGTGCCAGGTAACAATAAGTCCCCTCTCGTCTCCATGATATGTAGTTGTGGTGAACTTCACTTATTGTTTTTGTTTTTCAATGCATTTCATATAATATTACTTTTAGTAACATAAAGTTTATATAATTTAAAAAAAGTTATCTTTGTTACTGTAATATAAATAATATATTTTTGTTTTTCCCTCATTTTGGTTTTCTTGCATTTTGCACTTGTAAATGATATGCCAACTTTCATAAGCCAACTAATTTGGCTTAATAGCATGTATCAACTAAAAAATATATCTTCTTTTTTTGTTTTGTGGCCCTAAAGTTATAAGAACTAAAAATAATAAATATTAATAATATTTGATAAAACTCCCATTCTCCTCTTTCTTGCCTTTGTTTAATATAAAACATTATAATAAATCATTGTTATGAGTGGACTTTTTTATATTTAGGTTCTTATGAATGTAAATTGTGTCTTACTTTACACAATAATGAGGGGAGCTATTTGGCCCACACTCAAGGCAAGAAGCATCAGGCAAATTTGGCTCGGCGTGCTGCAAAAGAGGCAAAAGATTCACCTCAGCAGGTAACTTATACAGGCTTATATTCTAGCTAATAATTTATGATTTTAACTGTCATCCATAACTTTAAAGCTTGCTGGAATTCCCCAAAAGGACATTATTTGTAGAATAAGTTGATCACTTTTTGTTATTTTCTTATTGTAAATTAATATTAATGTTTTCCTAAAATTTAAATTTACTATTCAGGTAAACCCCCACTGCTGGTTATTTAATTTAGCTCTGTTACTCCTAAAAAATTTTTTTTTCTATCACTAAACTAATCTGTTCTGCTAAAATGCATTACCCCAAACTTAATATTTTAAACTCTGAAGCAAAAAAAAAAAAAAATTATTTTACTTTTTTTGATATTTTAGCTAATCTTCACTCCTGTTATTTTGATATCCCTCAGTTAAGAATTCAGCTTTCATTCTGCATTTAAAAATTTTATGTACAATTTCAAAAAAAAAAAAAAAAAAAACTAATTTGACTGTATAACATGTAAACAAATTATGGTGACTATAATATTTGATTCATGCAGTTAAGAATGAAGAATATGTACAAAAAAGTTTTCAAAAATCAAAGAAAAACCTTAATAGTTATATCCCTTCAAAATTTACTTTAAAAAAGAACTAATTGTTTTCAATAACTGTTTGTTTATTTTATTTTAAGTCGTACTTTCATTGCAACTTCAAGCTCTAGGACCTTTATGACTTTTACAATCTAAATACCTCAAATATATACACGAATATAACCCTTTAAAAACAAGTTATCATACATTATTTATTTTCCATAATATTGAAATGAGCAAGTATTTTTACTTTATTTTACAGCCAGCCCCAGACAAGCCTAGGATAGAACCAAAGAAATTTGTGAAGATTGGTAGACCAGGTTACCGAGTGACCAAGCAAAGGGACCCAGAGAGTGGGCAACAGAGCCTTCTTTACCAGGTTGATTACCCAGGTCAGCTCATGTTATTTTACTAAAACTATTATAGATTTTAACATAATTAAATTGTTCAAGGGGGAAGCTCAAATAAATAGATGTGTTTCAATATAGAACAAAACCTTAAAAGTATTTTAACAATTAATGTGAGGGAATAGAATATAAAATCTATCTGTCCCAGCAAGGGATCGAACCTGGATTTCCTGCTTTCCGAGCACGAATACGACTATTACACCACCAGGACTAGTCAGATAACTTATTAAATTCCCAGCATACTAGCGAGCGTCTAAACCTCTGAGAAAGACAAATACATCGTCTTATGCTCGAAGGAGCTGACATTGGCTGGTTATTTATCGACTCGTTATTTTGAAAAAAATTGTACTTTTATATTTCTTAGTTTGAGTAATTTATGAAGCCTTTCAATTAGTCTTTGAACATGAATTTTTTTCTATTACTTTAAACAGGAAACGTGAGAAATTAATCAGGGTTTCGACCAGAATGAGAAAAATAAAACACATAGCTGGTAAGTCATCAAGAGGATGATAATAAGGATAACAGGATAATGACGTATATAGAGATCTCCTCTCTGGTCACATTGCAGACGGCAGAACTAAACATCACTAACCACGTTAAACAGGAAGATGAGTTTATGGTCTTTGAGGAAAGGATATAGATTGCTTAGTTATTAGATTTCCAATGGCCTTTCCAAAAAGCTATATTAATGAAAATTAACAGTAAGGGGGTTGCTTGATAATCTAAGCCTTACCGTGTAGAGATAATTTTTTAATGACTAGAGAGAATGCAGATAACATATTTTTCTTTGTACTCAAACATAATCTCTGTGAGAAAGAGGTCTTATTTTGTGATGTGTGGTCTTGGAAAAATGTTACAATTTCACACTCCTCGAGTTCATCCTCTTGTAGAGAGAGTGGCACAATTGGTAGGTATAGGCCAGTCAAATAAGTTAAGAGGGCATAGATTTCAATCTATTCATTTATGTGCACATTGCTGCACTCATGTGTTCTTGATGTCAACTGATTATAAATGCTGAACTCCTGCTGTAGAATATATGATAAAAACAGGTCCAAGGTGCGGGACTCCCCAAAGCTAGAGGCATAGAGCTGTCTTTGAGTAATCAAAGATCTCCAATAAGAATTTCTTAAATACTGATGAGAGGATGTCAAAATATGTTGTAAACTTAATTTCTGCCATTAAGAGTTTGTGAATTCAGAGTTCATTGAATTTAATTGCTTCTTTTAAATTAGTATTTTTTCGAATATATAAATTATTCATTAAAGGATGAATAAATATAACTGAATACAATATAAGTTACAAAGCTCCTTCCTCCAGCATAAATATAAAAATATAGATATCTAAAAGTATTATTATTTTTCTCGTCTAATAAAAGTGATGATAATGAAATTTAATCTAACGTTATAAATAATTTACATATTATATATTATTAATATAACTTCGGCAGTTCATCTACTTGGCAGCATTT
>KZ806967.1:619988-634979 GCA_000696205.2 Oncopeltus fasciatus | reverse complement strand
ATTATATTAGAATAGAATAAATAAATAAATAGAATTTATTTTATTTAGAGTTTTATTTTTTTCTTTAACAATGTAAGCATTGTTCATTTTTATGTCTTTAAAAATTATTTATCTTACATTTTTCTTTAGAATTAGTTAAGCTTTTTTTATTTCATTTTCAGCTTTAAAAAAATTATAATAATGAATATATTTTCTGTTTGGCTTTATGACTATCATTATTTTTCTAGGTGCCTAGCAGAGAGGTAGACAAATCTGAAAACAAGTTTTGGACACATTGGAATAAAGACACAAAACAATTCTTCCTCCAGTTTGCATTTAAGAATGAACCTTTGGCACCAGTACTGGGTGGCCCCCCACTGCCTCTTCGTCCACCTCCACACATACTCCCACCACCGATGAGTGTCCCTCCTCCTCCCATGTTCAATCCAGTCCCACCGCCTCCACCCAATCTTATGCTTGCCCCCCCTCCACCTCCTGCACCTCTTCCTCCACCACCACAACAGCAGCCTCCACCCCAGGGTCCTCCAAAATAATGTTTTAATGCTTTGGTTTATATGATGTGTACATTATTAATATTTTAATTACTTTAATAATGTTTATTTTATAATTTTATTATAGTTTTATTTATGAATCTAATACATTTGTATGGAAACAGCATAATTGTAACTTTATTTGCCTTTTACCTGCTAATTCTTCTAATTAATCACATTAGATATTGATAAACTTAGTTGTTTGTATAAAAATTTACAAAGAGATTTTGACAGAAATGGGTCTTCCTGATAAATAGGGTTGTATTAAAAAAATGTTAAAGAAAATAAGGGATGTTTATTTTTTAATGCTGAATTTAAGGCTTAGATTTTAAGCCATATTTACTGCAAAAAAAACAACAAAAAAAAACATAAAAAGGGCGTCTGCAATAATATATTCATTATGGAAATTGTTTCCAGTTTCTTTTTATAGTTGATTCATTCTGCTTTATATTTTCTATAAATGATTGTAGAAAGTTAGTTTTCACTATACCAAGGGACTAGCTGAATAGAAAACTTCACCTAGAAGGCTAGGTATTTACACTAAGGAGGCCCTCCTTCCCTTAGACGACCAAAGCTGGCGAGGGAAGTTCATCTGAGCTTACCTCTTTGGGTATTCCCACAGCATGGGAAGATGGGATGTGCGTATTTAGAGGCAGTGCAAGCTTGCCTTATCACAGTCACCTTTGTGATCAAAGGACCCTCAGATATTTGTGATGGCCCTGAGTCAAACCTGATATATAGATGGTCTGATAATGGGGTTTCTTTAGGTACGTTCTGATTTTTAATCTTCCTAAATATATTAGATTTTCCTAAGGTTAAACCTAAAACCTTTTGCCAGTTATTGGAAACATTAGTAGGTTTCCTGCCTTTGATAAACATATCTTATTATTAACTCAACAGTAAAAAAGGTTCTCACCTCTCTAGATTGTCTTCTTCCTCAAACCATATGGTGATCATTAGAATCGTACATTCTAATGATCACCATATCATACATAAATATAGTTTTTTACTTGTTTACTGCAGTGGCTTTTGAAGGTCCTGGTGACCTCTTGTGGTGGATAAGGATCTTTATCTGGAGGGAAGTAGGCTGAGGCAAAATAGACCTCATGTCCAATTTCACCTGTGGATAAAACTATTGCAACTTCTGTCTCTTTACCTCTTGAGGTGTGCTTGGTAACAGGTTTAAAAAAAAATTAATGATTATCAAAAGTTTTATCAGTATTGTAAACAGTTGTCTGCTCTGTGGCACAAGAATTCGGCAGCCACTCTGCTCCCCAGCTAGCGCCAGTTGGGCCACTCTGATTTCCAGCTAGTTAAACTGAGGAAAGAAATGAATTTTTTTTTAAATTTCTCTCTGAATAGCAGTTATGAGAGCAGTAAACTGCTCCTTCAAAAACTTCTTAAGGGAAAACTTTAACTCCACCTGATAGGAGCTGGTTTCTCCTCCTGCTACTTTGATGAGCTAGGTTTTTTTTAGCTAATTCCCCTTAGGAACTATTAACATTGGTACCATGAAAAATTTCATATTTTCCTATCATACATTAGAAAAGAAAAAAAAATATGACTTCTAAAAAGTGTGTGCAGTGATTTAAATAAACAGCAAACAAAATATTTATTTTGAGATAAATAGTAAAATCTTGTTCCAAATATTAATATGTTAATTCTATCTATTTGAAATACTGTAACTTAAGCATAGAACATATTCAATTAAATGAATGAATTGTTATATTAAAATGCTAGTGTTGATGGTGGAAGAACATTCTATATGAAAGAAAACTTTTTTATTTGTTTGAATATTTCGAGTTACAGTTCCTATACTAAAAGTTGACTGACTATAATTATGAAGGGAAGATTAAATTAAGAAGCTATACTGTTTTTAAAGTAACAGTGCAAATATTGCGATCTTTAAACCTTTATTTCTTTATAAACGTTCACTTTTCCTAATTATTTAAGTATTATTTATATTAACATTGGATAATTACCAGAACAGGCTGTTATCCAATTTGAGACTTGAAAAATGACGTCACACAAAAGGTAATCGCTCTCTCTTGTATCATATAATCATACTCTCTAAAAGATCGCAAACCTAACCATACCAAACCTCTTACAGTAAATAATAGTGTGCTGTTACGTAATAGTTTTACAAGTTATACCAAATACAATTATTACGATATGAAATGATTTTTAATATTAGATATAAGTATTGAAGTAAATATATAAACCAGGAATTCAAAACATTGTTAATTAAGTTATAACAGGATTCCATTCATATATTCGTATTAGTTAAGGAAATATGTATCTATATAAAAAATACTAATCTATTCAGAAAGAGATCTACGCATTTCACTGATCTGTTTAAACGCCCTTTTAAATTTAATTTTTTTAAGGGGGGTTCGGGAGCCCCCGTTTTTCATTTATGAAATCTTTTGACTGTTGTAAAAATTCGAATCTGTTAAGAAGAAAAGTACGAATCTATGCAAAAAGTGATCTATGCATTTCACTGATCTGTCAAAATTTTTTATGGTGGGGGGGGGGTCGTGAGGGTCTCCCTCAAAATAATTGCGAAACAAACATCAGTGTTACAATTGTAAAATAAATTATTATTTTTTCTTTAAAATTATATATTTACCAATAAATGTGATATTTTATATTTTAAAAAATATAAAAATATTAGCAGTAATCAAGGTTGCCTGTGATTCAACAGAGAAGTGCCGGCTGTTTTAAACAAATGAAATAGTTCTTAAGTTGCTAGTTCGTTCAAGCTGGCTTGTGTTTAATGTCATCCTATTTTTAGTTTCTGAACTGGCTCAATAAATTATTGACCCTAGATTTTGTGGTTTAAATTAGATTTTTTGACTGGTGGCTTCAGGTGATTCAGGAGTGTATGAGTTGTGGCATTATTTCGCCTGCCTATGAGTGTTCTAAAGACTAATGAAATTACAGCCTCAATAAGGACGGCTATATATGGTGTTGCGTTAATAAAACGGCTCATAAAAACCATTTACTGAGATCAGTGCGTTGTGGTATTTGGTTTGCCTTGAGCAAATTTAGTATGGTTCAAATCCTAAGGATCACTCTTGGATTCATCAGGAAAAGGCCCCACAACGACATAGCCGACAATATTGAAGTTAATATAAGTACAGTTACTGACTTGCATTCTTTTTTCGAGAGGCATGTATGGATGTGTGCATGAAAGTGGCTTGTAGGATTGTTGGTCCCGGTATGATTGTTAAAATTGATGAAAGTTCATTTTGTAAGAGAAATTATAATATAGAGGAACACTCATAGCCACAATAAAGTCCTCCATTTTGCCAGGGACAGCTATTTTTGATACTGTTTGAAGGCTTATGATGGAAAAGAATTTCTATCATCTCACTGTAAATCACTCTCTCTGTTTTTCGAGACCTCATAACAGGAGCTGTCACTTATGCCATTGAGGAGATTTTGGCTAGGGTGAAAGCCAGTATGCGCATTAGTTAAACACAAGACAGCTTGTACCTCTACCTATCTGAATAAATATGGTTTCCGCTTAGAGGTGATGACCCAAACCCTTTTCTACGGGATGTATCCAATCTATATCCTCCCAGGTGGAAGGATGAATGGGGTTGTTGATTTGCAGAATCACATATTCAGGTAAGTCATTTTGAATCTTTTCCATTATAGTAGGCAAACAAAACCTTCCCCCATGATTGCTATTTCTTGACTCAAAAACAGTGACTACTCCATACTTGTAGCCATTGTCTAATGTTTACCATCTACAAACATGGCCCATCACCCCTGAACTTCCACAAACATGAGCCCATTTACAATTACCTTATCACTAAAATTATTAATACATATTTATGTTAGTCACTACCTTATCGCTAATGACATTAAAACATTTGTAGTAGCTACATAAATCTATCAATTTTCCATTACAGTAGCCACATTATTTTTTGTGTCATTGGATACTGAGGAATGAAATACAAAATTATTTTTAATTTTATTATTTTTTCTTTCATTTTAAATTTTTTTTCTCATTATTTCAAATTATTTCTTAATATAAGAAATACTTTTGTTATCTTTTTCAGTTCCAATTTCGGAAATAATATTTGAGTCACTGTAATTTTTTTTTTTTTTTTTTATGTGTGTTCATTATACTCTTTCTCCCATCTGTTTTTATTTATTATTACACACACATGTGTGCGCGCACTCACACAAATTTTAATTGTCCATATTTTTAGCCATATTTTTAGCTCCTTCAATATAAGATTGGTGAAGATCCTTTAAAATTTTATGTTTGAAAGTTGCATCATGGTTATAATGCGAGTAGCTTAATTACACAGTGAGAAACCTGTTAAAACATAGTAATAGAACAAAAAAAAATATTTAGGAGGATGATTCTAGAAATATTTTCCTTAATCTATTGAAGACTAATAAGGTGTATAATAATGTGTCCCCCAAAAGTCATATGTGCTCTTTCATATATTTTTTTTAATATTTAAATGTCGTGCAAACTTTAATTATGAACTCTGTGTGTTCTGGAGGCAGCGAAGTTTAAAAGCCCTTCTAGTTCCTAGTGCTTATCCAAATTCAAGACACATGTCCCATACCAATACACAATATTTTATAGTTTCTAACTATGTTAAAACATAAGTAACATAACACCACGATTTTATATAATAATCATTAAGTCCGCTGAATACATTAAAATTTATGATGATTTTTTACTTTAGCAGATTTGCTCTAGGACATTAAGCTATTTACGTACTTTGGAATCATAACGCGAATTTTGAAAAATGTTGTTTTAAATCCTCCAAGTGACATCCAATGCGGGGTATAGGGGCGAAGAAGCTACAAATATGTGAGCTTTTTGCTAACTGTTTGACGAGTTTCATTAATTATACACTAAAAATATTGTTATAGACTGGGGAAGTAGGTAATGAGGGGAGACGGTTACCAGACCCGTACGGGAAGGAGCTAATCTAAGGTGGTCACCTGCATCCTCAAGATACCACTCCACTTAGAAGAGGAAATCATGTTTCTCAGTAACAGCTTCTCGATTCATCTAGGCCCGCCTAGGCCATTCCATACAGTTATAAAATAGCTCGCCAGCAGCCCTCGAGTCAGTATAAAATTCCGGGTCAGTCGCGTGCCGGTGGCAGTGAAATGATAAGTGACAGTAACAGTAAATACAGACAGTATAGCAAGTTGTTTTGAGGACTCTTTGCAAATAGGCACATTTAATTTATTTGTACATATTTTTTAATTAGCTAGGTATATTTGTTTCTTGTGTTAATCTAACTTCAATTGATGATTTTAGTTGGGGTTCGGTCAAGGTAGATCCAAAAAACACAAATTTAAAAAATGTATTTTTTAATAAANATAAGGTGTATAATAATGTGTCCCCCAAAAGTCATATGTGCTCTTTCATATATTTTTTTTAATATTTATTTTTTTATGTTCCCTCACACATTTCATCTTGTTGCTATAAATATCAAAAATAATTCAGTTTTTATAATCTTTAATCTTATCTGTAATTTTTCATTTGTTTTCAACAGCTGCTGCACTAATTAATTTCTCATTGTCAAAATCTAGTTTTCTTCAATAGAAGCTAATAGCCATAATAATTGGCTTACAACTAAATTGAGCGATTTGTGGTATTTCATTAAATAATTTGCCTTAAAATGTGTTACTTTCAGTGTGTCATACAACAAATATGAATTAGAAGTGTGTTGAGGCTTTAGTATAAGACAAAATGTTTTTTGTGTTTTATGCCTCATTTCAATGGTGACCCTTTCAAAGATTAATAAGAGAGGTGTTCCCTCAGTTTAATATGTACACCACCACACTCATAATTAAATTCTCTTTTAAAAAAATCTCCTATAGAAGTTGAAACAAATATATCAGAGTGCAATATTCAAAAGCTTTACATCAAGTATGTCATATGGTTTGGGCTTGATAATTTTTTTAATGAAAAATTCATAATTTTTGAGTAGCTAGAAAGATCATTTCAGAGATCCTTGAGCATGTTAGGAAAGACAGTAACCCATTCTAGTTGGTATATCAAAACTTAATTGGTTTTAATATTTTAAAAATAATAATTTAAATAGATAACCTGAGCATAGAGCTTGAAAGTGCTCTTCATCCTAGAATAGATATTTTGAAGGATGATCACCATTTTCTATTTATTTCTTCTATTCTAAATATTTTGGACAATATTCTTAGGTAAACTGTAAGAGATTTTAGAATTTTAAAATTTATAGGTGGCAAGGCATAACTCCGAATCAACTATGTGCCTTTACATACACATGTATATTTCAATATTTAAAAAAATATTCCCATCATAATTGTTGTAAATATTTCTGAGAAGAATGTCTAAAAGATTTGTATTAGTTGTTTTAAACAGTTTAGGCTTCAGAAGTTTTTTTGTTTTTTTTAAACACTTAGTTTAGCAGGACTAAAGGGTTCAATACTTGAATCCTTTAACTTATCTCAACTTAATTAAGGAGAGATACTTTTTTCCCAGAGAAATCAGTGAATCTGTCAAACATTCAATCTAGCCTTCTAAATAATTTTTTG
The DNA here is from genome assembly GCA_000696205.2 of Oncopeltus fasciatus. Lineage (NCBI taxonomy): Eukaryota > Metazoa > Arthropoda > Insecta > Hemiptera > Lygaeidae > Oncopeltus > Oncopeltus fasciatus. Next base: position 627,888 of record KZ806967.1, on the reverse strand, counting down.
CTATAATCTGCTGGCAAAAACCTTGACTAAATTTATGATAAAAAAAGTGTTACTTGATCTTGCTCAAACTTTGCATTCTAGGCATCATATATAAAACCATTCTAGAGATAAATAATTTTCAAAAAAATATTATGGGAATTATGATGATTTTCTGAATGTCAGATTTGCAAAAAATCTGCCTTTAAGAAAAATTCTAAAATATTTAACTATTTGTAAAGTGTTTCATTAATGTATGTTGTAAACAATTTAATCAAAATTTAGTCTAGGTCCCCCACCCTGTAGATTATGATATAAAATGTTTGTTTAAAAAAATATTCATTCATTGATCAGTAATTGGGTTAGAATCAACAGTAATCAATTATTTTGCCCAGAAAAAATGATCAGTTATTCAATGAAAAAATGTCGAACAAACTTTAAAATTTATTTTTACAAAAAATCCCATTTCTCCTGGTGAATAGAAAAATATTTTCCTCAAGATTATTGATCTGCATATGCTTAGAACGGCAATGGCCAAAATTTGAACAAATTTAAAATCATCAATTTTTTGGCCAAATTTGTTATAATTTAATGATCAATTCCTATGATGTAATTGAATCAGATGATAAAAAAAAAAAAAAAATTATAATTCATATGTAAAATACAAAATTGTATGTTGATTGGGGACAATATATTTATTTAATGATTTATAAACAATTAAATAGAAGGGAATAGAATAAAAAATCTAACTGTCCCGATCAGGGCTCGAACTTTAATCTCCAGTAATGGAGTTTTGCCACTGGGCTTTTTTTCTCCTACAGATAATATTGTACATAATAATAAAAAATTGTAAAANATATATATATATATATATATATATATATATATATATATATATATATATATATATTATATATATATATATAGATATATATATAGATATATATATAGATATATTATGCCTATTCAGACTTTTATATTCAGTCTTCCAGAACTTCCCGAGAATGTAAACGCTGCATATGTAATACTATTAATGCATACATCAGAGATAAATTTGCGGAAAATATACCTAATTTAAGGGTACTTGAAGAAAAAATACCATAAAAAAAGCCCGGTTTTTCAACTCATAAAGAGTATTTAGGCAAGAATGAATAAGCTTCAGGAACTTGTATTAGCTGGGAAAGAAAAATTTACCAGTATCCTAAGTGAAGACTTGAAGTTTATTTCAGATGCATACATAAAGAAGTGTACTTATAACGTATAGGGTAGGGTAAGCATTTCGTCTTGTTACTCCCCGATGTTCCGAGATTTTCCAAAATGTTAAATTAAATAATAAAATCTCGATCTTAACGAGCCTCCTTTAGAATTTGGAAACCATGATCAATTTACCGGTGTCAAGCTGGACTTATTATAGAAAATGGGATGAGAGTTGTTCTAGCTCAAACACTGGACAAAATGAGTGGACAAAATATACAGTTTTGTGTGAGTGTTTTTTCTTTGAAATGCTCAGTTTTCAGTTTTTCTTGTTGAGTGTTACGTAAATTATAAAGTGCACGTACAAAAAGTCTTTTTGCTGCAACGGTAATAACATTTAGTTAAATTGAAACCTCACAAAAGGTTTTCTACCTGAACAACCAGCGGGTTGTAAATTTCGTTTAAAGTGTCTTACTCTGTAAGTAACGGTTCATTTCGAGGCACTACTCTTGAACAATTTTAGCAAAGTAAGTTTTATGTTGATGAGTTGCTAGCCCAGTCGACAAACCCAGAGCTTGCAGGAATCAAGTGTTTTTGTCGGTGTCTCTTTCCATGAGATCTCCTTTGGATATGTCGGATCTTTTCTATTTTAGGCATTTCAATTGCTTTGATGAAGACAATTGATTTATTTTAATATTATTCAATTACATTTGTCGTTTATTTAAAAAAAAATGGAACACGTAAATAATTTTAATTTAACTAAACAAATTCCATAAGGAGGGTACCCACTTGGGTATATAATTTAAATTAATTTCATTTGGGTGCTCAATAATTTTTAATAGATTTTTATGTACTTTCAAATAATGTTCATGTTGGCTTCGACGGTCGTCAGAAGTATTTACCGTTTCTTCTTCCCTGTTGGACCGTGTCAAGTTGTTGATAGTTGCCGAGCTTTCGCACATCAAGTGATGGCTTCTTCAGGGCCGAAAAGAGAATGAGAGTTGTAATAGAGAGATTTTTTAAAATCATATACCACCTGGATTTTAAAATATCTCTCTTTTACAACTCTCATTCTCTTTTCAGCCCTGAAGAAGCCATCACATGATGTGCGAAAGCTCGGCAAANTTCAAGATTCTATATTTACTAATAAATGTGATATTTTATATTTTAAAAAATATAAAAATATTAGCAGTAATCAAGGTTGCCTGTGATTCAACAGAGAAGTGCCGGCTGTTTTAAACAAATGAAATAGTTCTTAAGTTGCTAGTTCGTTCAAGCTGGCTTGTGTTTAATGTCATCCTATTTTTAGTTTCTGAACTGGCTCAATAAATTATTGACCCTAGATTTTGTGGTTTAAATTAGATTTTTTGACTGGTGGCTTCAGGTGATTCAGGAGTGTATGAGTTGTGGCATTATTTCGCCTGCCTATGAGTGTTCTAAAGACTAATGAAATTACAGCCTCAATAAGGACGGCTATATATGGTGTTGCGTTAATAAAACGGCTCATAAAAACCATTTACTGAGATCAGTGCGTTGTGGTATTTGGTTTGCCTTGAGCAAATTTAGTATGGTTCAAATCCTAAGGATCACTCTTGGATTCATCAGGAAAAGGCCCCACAACGACATAGCCGACAATATTGAAGTTAATATAAGTACAGTTACTGACTTGCATTCTTTTTTCGAGAGGCATGTATGGATGTGTGCATGAAAGTGGCTTGTAGGATTGTTGGTCCCGGTATGATTGTTAAAATTGATGAAAGTTCATTTTGTAAGAGAAATTATAATATAGAGGAACACTCATAGCCACAATAAAGTCCTCCATTTTGCCAGGGACAGCTATTTTTGATACTGTTTGAAGGCTTATGATGGAAAAGAATTTCTATCATCTCACTGTAAATCACTCTCTCTGTTTTTCGAGACCTCATAACAGGAGCTGTCACTTATGCCATTGAGGAGATTTTGGCTAGGGTGAAAGCCAGTATGCGCATTAGTTAAACACAAGACAGCTTGTACCTCTACCTATCTGAATAAATATGGTTTCCGCTTAGAGGTGATGACCCAAACCCTTTTCTACGGGATGTATCCAATCTATATCCTCCCAGGTGGAAGGATGAATGGGGTTGTTGATTTGCAGAATCACATATTCAGGTAAGTCATTTTGAATCTTTTCCATTATAGTAGGCAAACAAAACCTTCCCCCATGATTGCTATTTCTTGACTCAAAAACAGTGACTACTCCATACTTGTAGCCATTGTCTAATGTTTACCATCTACAAACATGGCCCATCACCCCTGAACTTCCACAAACATGAGCCCATTTACAATTACCTTATCACTAAAATTATTAATACATATTTATGTTAGTCACTACCTTATCGCTAATGACATTAAAACATTTGTAGTAGCTACATAAATCTATCAATTTTCCATTACAGTAGCCACATTATTTTTTGTGTCATTGGATACTGAGGAATGAAATACAAAATTATTTTTAATTTTATTATTTTTTCTTTCATTTTAAATTTTTTTTCTCATTATTTCAAATTATTTCTTAATATAAGAAATACTTTTGTTATCTTTTTCAGTTCCAATTTCGGAAATAATATTTGAGTCACTGTAATTTTTTTTTTTTTTTTTTTTTTTTTTTTGTAAAATATGCCTTCATCGAAGGTCCTGTTCTTTTTCTTTCTTGTGCTATGTTTTTTCACTAACTTCACAGTATTATTATTTAATATAAATTGAAGCTTCGGCTCTTACTGAAGAAAACAATAAGATATCACCTTCCTTAAGAGAGGAAATGGGACAATTTAAAATCGGGACAGGTAGTTATGTTGACCAACCTTCTGGCCGACCCTTGGGAGCTGTCCAACCTCACCTGTTTGCTTAGCATTCAGTCAGGGCCTGGCGAGAAGTAGTCACCGACAGTCAGAGTTAGCTAACCTGTGCAAGCGTTGCAGGGAAAGTGTGTCGCAGGCAGTAAATGTTTGAGCAGGCGATGTGTGACTAGAAAGGTAGGTCCATTGGTACTTCCATTTGAACATGAACGATCATCTTCAAACAGCATCGAGTAGTTGACCATTCCCCATTGAGGATCATGTAGACTCTCATATTCTTATTTTAGAAAATCATTTGATTCCATTATTAAATACTAATTAGCTTAACTTTTTTTTCTTAATGACCCTAAGTTCATTATGTTTAGATCCTAAAAAAAAGTTATATTAATTAAGGTATATTAAAAAATAGTCTTTCAAACATTGGCTAAATAAGCTAAACATACCTCCATTGCACATTTTTTTCCATAACTCTAATAATAAAGCAGATATTGACAGTATTTCAATCTGTTCTCTCTCAGAACCCTTCTTATTAATTATTAATTTATTGATTAATTCATTAAAACCATCAATGGTTATATCTAATGGTTCGTGACAAAAAGCTGAAATAGCCAATTTGGTTTCTATATTGTAAAATTGCGAATGCTAGAGTGCTAAATGACACACACAATCTCACTCACTCTCCTCTCTCTCGCTTTCTTCCTATATATATATATAAGTGGGTTTATACCCACTTCAAAACGGGTACCGAGGATACTCGGTATAAGTACTCGGTACTCAGTGTTCTTCAAAATGGGTTTAAGTGGGTTTATACCCACCCCAGTAATGTTATCCTTCCATTTTTACAAACTTATATGATTACTAATAAAAAATTTATCACATCATATATAAGTGGGTTAAAAAGCAATAGTTAGATAAATTATACATTCAAACAATCAAACATACACCTAGATACATGAGTAACTCTCAGTTAAATTTTGTTTTTTTTACAAAAAAATAAATAAATTGGAAATATGAGAGGAGTTTTTTCCTAATAATTCTCTTAGATCTTAACGTAGACTTAACCTCTCTCTCTCTCATCAACATATGCTCGGCACTCTGTCAAGATATGTTTACTGTAAGGGCCATCCCTTAGTCTCTACAGTTCCGGGACCCTTCTCAACTCATGAGGCACCCACGAGAGACTACAGTAACCTACCCTTAGCCTGTTGAGGATTACCTCCTCCGATCTGTTATCGCAGACTAAGCTCTTCCTATAAGTAACTTATTCTTTGGTTTCCCTGAGCTAGGGACTTCTACCTAGCTCCATATTTAGCCATTCAGCCTGAAAAGCTTTTTTCATATCTGATTTCAAAATAGATTTTTCATCTCTTAAAGGTGTATAGAGGTATTTATTGCCATTCTTCGAAGAATTTTTATCTAGTTAGTCAACTGTATAATTTTTCTGATACCACATTGGCTGGAATTCATGTGAAAATAATTTTGAATATTGAAAATTCATTTATTTTAAATAAAATTCATAAATAAAATATGTTAGATTTTTTTAAAAGATATTAATGAAGACAGCGAGTCAGTACTCTCAACAATATTGTAACTTTCTGGGAAAATTTTATTGAGGCCTTTATTGATAGCTAGGAGTACTGTATTAGTGATAGGAGAGAAAGTGAACATACTGAGATATCTGTATGTTTGAAATAACATTTGAGGCTGACACTCGACTGTAATTAGTTAATTCTATATTTAATCACATAATTTAATTCATCTATTTGATACGTATGTCTTATATGGAATTCATGTTTTGTCCATTCATATAGCAATTTTGTGTTAGTGTTATTTACCCTTATCCTTAGTGTTTGTAATGTGTGCATAAGATTATCTGCGTATCGAAAGCAAGTTTATAAAACCAGCTTATTATAGAGGTCGACCTTAGGATTTTTTTTTATAGATTTGTTCTTTTATTTGGCATTGAAAAATTTGAATTGCTTATTTTCTTATTTATCATGTGTCTTTTCCTGCTTGATATTCCTCATCATGAAGCCTATTATTTTAATAATATTTTCATGAACGTCATGAAGCTTTTTATTCTTCAGTATGTTACAGACTGCTCTTGACAACCAACACTTTTGGTGGTTTCGAGAAGCAAAACAAAATAAATTATTTGTTTCTTAGAAAACCTTTTTCATTGATATTTTCATCTGCATAACCTGAGATTTCAAAAGGGCGAGCTTCTGAGTTTTCAATAATAGAAAACCCAGAAATAATTTCATTTCGGAAGACCACCAGCCTACGTTTTCATATAAATTACGGAATAGATGTTTGTGACATCGTGTGAAAACTCTTTAAATTGTCGTACTTTTACCAAATTTGTTATTTTAAAAATAGTGTAAACTACGTAATATTATAGAATAATCTAAGAAGAAATGTTTTATCTCAGTCAATGCAGTTTTGCTATGGTTATCTGGTTCGGTCTGCAAGATGGCTAGCTCATCCCAGTCTCCCTTGAGGATCTCACTTCTGCTTGCCATTTATTCTTTAATTTCCTTCAGTCTTGTCCTCATGGGCTGTTCTCTGCCACTTCTTCCTTGTGGGTTTCAATCCGTAGCTCTGCGGTCGGTGAATGCCTTCCATCTTCATACAAAGGCCGTACGACCAAAAGCGCCATTTAACAATCCGTCGACTCAGAATCCACTAATCCTCCTGCAAGACTGAACTGACAACCTTCAGTGCACCGAATGAAGTCTCAAAAATTAATTTAAGATTTCACAAAATTTATTCTCAAACCATAATCGTCGTCAACGCATCCCAGACATGTGATAAAGAACTAAAATATTTTTAAAAAGTACTATAAGCTAATGACTGGTCCCTGGTAAACCTCTACTCCAAAAGAAAAGTTTAAAAAAATATGAAAATATGATTCTAAGCATGAATGCAAAATAGACTTGGATACTCTAATGACAGACTTGTCACACACAGAGTAACTGTGAATTGCACCAGTTTTTCTTCCTGGTGGGGCTACTGCTCGAACCTCATCTAAGCCTCTCTGAAGAAAGATGAGTATGGAACGTCCGAATGTAACGAATGTGAATTTACAAAAATTCATATCCCAGTTCTTCAGACTGAAGAGTTTCCATCGAAACACCATACTAATAGTCTACCTGAAGAACAAGAAGTCCAACAGTTAGAGAATTAGTCATGCACCCATTATCTGCAGGATTACGCCTTCAGCTGGTCAAGGTTGAATAATTAAACATCTGTTTATCATTATAAATGCCATGCATTCTTAGGCATTTTTTCGTTCGATGACGCGATGTCGATATCTTAACATATATTGAGTACCTCTCGAAGTTAGTCATTTATCAAGAATTAAAGCTGTGTGGTGTTTCATTTCTCTAAAACTAAATCAAGCTCACACACACACACACACACACACAAAAAAAAGTTCGTTCTTACATATATACTTTGCAGGTACTCCTCCGGTTCTGGGAAAACCCCACTTAATTTTGTTCAATTAGTTTTTATTGTACAACTTCTAAAATAATATGTATTTTATTAATATGCAACTTTGTTTCATTTCTCATAACTAACCGCTAAATCGAATGAACATAGTTTTACATGTTCTTCACATTGTAGGTCCGATTACTACCCAACTCTTATTAGTCGGATTTTTCATTATGATCAATAAAGACCATTAAAAATTAAATTAAAATCTAAAGAATACCTTTAAAATAAAAAATTAAAATAAAATGTTTTTTGGCTACCCTGGTAAAGATATTGCCTTATTTAGGGAAAGGGTGGGTTATAATTAATATTAGCATAATTATTGGAAAGTTGGATGATTTTTTTTTTTTTTTTTTTTTTTTTTTTTTTTTTTTTTTTTTTTTTTTTTTTTTTTTTTTTTT
>KZ806967.1:603713-619720 GCA_000696205.2 Oncopeltus fasciatus | reverse complement strand
CAACGTTTCGGCTTACATTGTAAGCCATCTTCAGGGCTGTAGAAATACAATGTCATGAGAATACAATAATAATTTACAATATTATAATATAGAATTGCCATAATGTAATGTGATATCAACAGTTTTTCCATGGAAATGTGAACTTAGAGACAGGACGTCCTCACTCGTCTTAATGATAGGCAGGTGTGGTTAATTACTGTTTTAATTTTTTTCAATAATTTGTTAATAGGTTGTTGTCTGCATGTTTTTAAATTCTCTTACATATCTTTCTACATTCATACTTTTGATATCACATTACATTATGGCTATTCTATATTGTTATATTGTAAATTATTATCGTATTCTCATGACATTATATTTATACAGCCGGGAAGATGGCTTACAATGTCAGCCGAAACGTTGGCAGATAATCTTTTAAAAAATACACTTTTTTTTTTAATTTGTATTTTTTTGGATCTACCTTGACCGAACCCCAACTAAAATCATCTAATAATAATATCTACGGTCAAAAAAACTCTCTATTGTAAATTCAAAAAGAGAGTTTGTTGACCGTAGATATTATTCTAAGATGATTTTAGTTGGGGTTCGGTCGAGGTAGATCCAAAAAAACACAAATAAAAAAATGTATTTTTTTAATGAAGGATTATCTGCCAACGTTTCGGCTTACATTGTAAGCCATCTTCAGGGCTGTAGAAATACAATGTCATGAGAATACAGTAATATTTGAAATTAGTATAATAGAGAATTATAATATAATGTGATATCAAGAGTATGAAAGTAGAAAACTGTGTAAGACAATTAAAAGTTTATGAAAACAATATTGAAAACAAGAACCAATTTGAAAAAAACATGCAAACCAACAACTAATTGACCGGAAACAATTGAAATATTATTAAAGCAGTAATTTTGCCACACCTACCTATCATGAAGATGAGAGAGGACGTCTAGTCCCTAGGTTCACATTTCCATGACTGGACATTATGGATTTGTTTTGAGTTATGAAATGGGATGGGGAGAGGGGGTAGCAGGTACAAGGCAGGCGGAAGGTGTAAATGGAAAGCGGCCTGTTGCAAGAGAGGGCAATAAAAGGACAAAGGAAAAAAAGGGAAGGGTATTATTGGGAATAAGTGACTTTGGAACTGAGAAAAATGTTTTGACAGGTTTATTGAGACGAAGGGTTTTTGGTTTTTAAAATGTTAAAAATGTTAGAATAAGTTGAGGAAATTTGTTCTATGTCTCTATTGTAAAGTTGGTTGTACAGCATAACCCACCCTTTCCCTAAATATGACAATACCTTCACCAGGGTTATATATAGTTATGTATAACTATGCGGTCTGTGGGTATGGCTATTCGCGAGGGATTTTCCCCTTAAACTCCCGTGCTTCAACTTCCCTGTAGGTTTTTGTAGACTCCCTCCACCGGGCCTCAAGAAATTCCAAGGAATGCGGCCAGTTCTCCTCCGTAACAAGCTGTTTCTGTACAATTTCGAATTGGTACAATTTCTCGTGGGAGTGTTCAAAACCATCTCCCTGGCATTTATCTATTTCTACCATTCCAACTGAAGTGGTACAACTTTGCGTTGGAACATTGGTGCCATCCAATGATTCACTACAATCCACTTAGCCTGTGATCTCTCCCTTACTGTGGGGACAAATTTTCGAGTATCTTCCCCTTGTACCGGCTCCGTCTTCCCACTCTTCCTGGACAGCCGTGTTAACTCTGGATTTTCTTTCCTAGAGGTAGCTAGTCCAGAGCTATATGCCGCCTCATATATCTCCTTCCTCTCCGGCAGCCATCTCTTGGTCCTTAACATCATTAGTTTGCGGATCCAGACTCTCCTGCTCGCTCTGTCATCACTTTGATAATCTTTTAGTCGTCCCAAGAGCTTGGAATTCCGGGGAATACCTCTCTCACCCCCTTTAATCTTCTTACGACTGATATCCAGCTTTTCATTTTTTCCAAGTTTGCTATTTTATTAGCTTCCTCCCTAGAAACTACAGTGAGGAATATTTGAAATGAAGAGAATTTGGATATTATTCATTCTAAAATATTTTTGTTTTAAACTTATCAATTTCAAATTAATGGAAAAATATGTATAATTTTATTAACTACTCTTATAGGTCTTGTACGGGCAAGGTAATTAAATGAACTTCTTTCAATGAGAAAACAAAACACGTGATATGATGATTTGATAATTTATCTAATCATTATTTAGATAAAATCAACAGTATACTAAGACAGATTTATAGAAACGAGCTGTTTTTTTTTTTTTGTTTTTTTTTAACAACCCTGTATTCTGCAAGTTTCTACAAAAAACTGATCAACATAATTATTAACACATTCACTAGTTACTAGAAAACAGGAAGTGAAATGTTTCAGTCTAGAGGGGCAATAGTTAAATACCGTTTATTTTTTACTTGTGCGTTGGAAGGTATTTACTTTTTATTATTTATAAATCAACACTTACCGGTAGCAATAATCTTCTCTTCGCAGATACCATGCAGCCTTCCTTACTCGTTTTTCTCTACATTCACCATAGAGCTATGAAATCTGATGTATCTCCTTCACGTGTGTTAGTCGAGTGTGAGGTTTCAGACGATAGCCAGGATCCTGCTACATTTGAGAGAGTGGTGAAGAGCTTTTAGCGTGGCTTCGATAGAGACTCTAGAACGCATCAGTAGTAATAGCGTGCTTCGGTTAACAGTTTAATGAGTTGAATCGGCTGTGTTTAGTGTACATTGAGTTGCACTATGGTTGGATTTTGTACTGAAGATCCGATAGATTAAATTTAATGTTTTATGTATGGCTTTATAATAATAAAATTAACTCGTAATTGTAGTTCTCAGGGTGATCGCAAAGCTAGATTTCATTGTTTGGTATCGTTAGCCTTGTACTTTTTTTTTTTTTTTTTGTCTTGAGGGGTATTGCCTTCATTTTGGCTGAAGGAAATCTATGTAATGATGTTACTTACAGGTTTCATTAAATAAGCACAAAATTTTTCGGTCTGTGGGGCTAAATTAGAATTAAGCCCTTACACCACCACTCTTCCGACACGGTTCTAAAATCCTCCTCTTGTCTGGCTCTAGCTCTCGACAAACTCCTGCGTGGCTGCGAAATTCAATTAGTCGCAGACTAATGTGCATCAAACATCGACAATTATAATGTAATGTAATGTCACTGCCTATACATTATTCGAAGCAGCTTGTTGCGGGCGATAGCGTACATTTTGCATTAAACTAAAGCGTGCTGGACGTCTTCTATTGCTTGATTGCATAAAGGGTGAGTCACCTATCCTAAAAAGTGGAGTTTTATGTTAAGATAACCGTGTCTCGACGAGATCTGAGTAGTCCGGTTATTTGACGTGATCCACACAGCTGTAATCTTGATTTGATTTGGAAAAAAAAAAAAAAAAATCTGATACTCACTCCATTTGTATAGGCTGCCCACCTTTAGATGCTTAAGACTGTGTCCCTGATTTTGTCTTTCTATCGAGTCTGATCGCTATCCCGAAATATACCTGCCGCGTCCAAGATGTGCCTGTCGGAAAAGCCAGAGAGTGCACGATTCCGTTTATGGAGGTGCCCTGCCATTCTGCCTTGTAGGACCGGTTCGATCGGGGGCGTACCGCAGATTATCAGAAGGGTATACTGTGGTATGCAGGCTGTAAAGAACATCTCTTTCCAAGCGGCTAAGTTCCCTCTTGTTTTTGCTGTGTTTGGACCACGTAAGCAATGATGCCCATAAATATGGCCTTATATTACTCCTAGGTATATATTTAATTATCCACGTGCCCGAAGCATGCCTCTTGAGAATTTTGGTCGCAGTGGTGCATTTTTAACTGAGTGACTGAATATGAGCCCTGATGCTTAAATTCTTCCCAATTGTCACGCCCAGAGAGTTTACTGTATCAAACCTCAGGAGCTCGTCGCCGATCTTCACTCTTGGAAATGCCGTGCAACGAATGAACAATTATGACCATAGATTTCGCCTTTTTGATTTCCAGCATTACTGATTCCGCCCAGACCAAGACTGTCCCTACGTCATTGCTCGCCTCGGCTAGTATTGCGAAGGACGATGGACTAAGAGCGAAAAAAAAAGTGGTAATTGCATATTTGATGGACCTCCCCTTGGTACTTCCAAATTGTCTTGGGCTAATGTTACTGTCAATAATAGGATCCAAGATTGTGAAGTATAACCATTCTAAGATGGCGATTTCCATTTTTAATAAAATACCTGACCCTGAGTATTTGCTATGATTCAGACAAATATTCTGTATGGTATTATGACACGCATTATACTGTAATATTAACCTATTATCAAGTACTGTTATGCCATTTTTTATCTATCGCGCACAAATGCCATAGTGCTCCTCTACTATTCTCTAGACAGCGATTTCCATGTCTTTAAGGTTAAAATCTCGAAAAATGATCCCAAAATTCTTTTACAGGAAAAACCCTAGTAGTGTAAAGTGTAAGAACTCAATTCGTTTTTTAACTGCTAATTTTGCTGGCTGTACTTATGGTTATAGGTTCGTTGGCCGTCTTGTATTATGCTGGATAAATTATTATTTTATTATTGCTGACGTTTCGACTTAACTTGTTAGTCATGATCAGGGCGATAGTCATGTCAGGGGAGATTTCCGTGGGTGGTTTATGGTTAGGTCTCACTCAGAGTGCAGAAATAAACTGGTTTTGATTGGTTTGCACTGGAGATCTCTACAGATATCACTATCACCCTGATGATGACTTGCAAGTTAAGTCGTAACGTCGGCAATTATAAAATAATTACCCGGCGATTTTGGAGTATATTATTTTTCTGATCCTGGCCGAAACCCGCACTAATTTCTCCAGCTTAACTGTAATTATGTTCACAAGCCACGCCCTTAATGCCCTTGGGTGTTTAATGGGAATGGCAGTGATGATGATTCAAATGCCGTTCACTTTGGCGTTATTGAGGATTGATAATGAAAGTAGGTTATTGAGGATTTCATAATACTTGCTTGAAATTAAACCGTAAGAAACCTCAGGCTTCCTCGCACAACTGAATATGGCTGTTCACCGAGCCGTGACATATATCTGGCGAGAGTGAGGAATGGGATCGGTCGAGCCCCCCGCATCCTTCACCTTGGCTGCGGTAGTCTCGGTGCCTTCCACACAGAGTGCTCCCCTCTCGCGTCTCACCTTCGCTCAGTAAGGCCCCTCGCTCCTTACGGCTCGCGTGCTTCCCGTGAAAGGATTCAGCTCGCTGGGTGTACGTCTGGATTTCTGTTTCCTGTGACAGTGCCCTCGTCACGATCCAAGACGAACCCAGTCTCTCAAGCAGCACTCATTTTTTAAAAAAAGGTACTGTTAAGCAATTCATTTGTAGTTTTCACTTTTTTTGAAATTGCTGGATTGGCTACTGAGCAACTGAAGTAAGCTAATGCCAATTTGTTGACTATCGCTTATAAAGCTTATATTTTTGTATGAAATACCTTGTTAATGTTATTTTGAATTTGCAACAAAGAGAAGGAGCGATGACTTCCGATGACCTATCGAATGGTCGGTTTTACTAATAAAGAAAAAGAAGAAGAATATTAAAAATATGAATATTATTTCTGTTCTGTTTTTTTTTTTACATTTGAAATGAACCAGCTTTCTGAACACTTCGTAGGGAGTGGGAAATAAATCATATATGTGCGTTTATATATGTATGTGTGGTGCACAAGAGCCAGGAGTCTTAAGGAAGAGAACCTCCATTCCTTAAAGGTAGCCTAAGCTACCCCGGACAGTTCTGCGTGTTTAAGGGGAAAGAACATTATTGAATGTGTTACCACACTCTTCAAGCAGTCAAAGAAGACGTTTATTTCTTAGCGTTTCAGAAAAAATAATTTTTCATTCTGCCATGTTCACAATTACATAAAAAAACAACATCCCTAGAATCATTATTAATTAGGAAGATTTTATTTTAGTTAATACTGTTGTATACCATTACATAGAGCCATATTCATGAATTTATATTATTTAATAAACATTTTACGTGATATTACTGTAATTCGCTATTTTAGAGCAGTAACGCTCTTTTTTCTTTTACGATCTCGATTCAAATATAAATAAACGTTTAATATATGTTTATACCACCTATTTTTCTTCTTCTTCATTCTTATAGAATAAATCAACACAGAAATTATAAAAAAAAAAAAAGGAGGGTCTAATCCATTGTTTCCAGAGCACCAATGTCAGCTGCTTTTTGGTCTTCATCTACAGTATATCTACTGTATGTTTGTTGCCCAATTTAGAATTTATTTCATTTTCTGATGAATATATTTTAAAAATGTAAAAACCGAATTAGGTATTCTGGTATTACACAGGGTACTACTATATTAGTAATATCTTTGTTCTTAATGAGTTACGAAAAAGTAAATACTAAAGCATAGTGTATAAAATTTAGTTTTTTAATTTTTATGTTATTCAACATTTTCACGAAAATAACTATATTTGCTTAGAATCATTTCCTAACATTTATATTCAAAATTTTTTTTTACAAAAAACGCGAATCAAGGAAAATAGTTTTGAATCTAATTTTGAGTGGAGTGTAGGCCCCCTTATTTTTGAAATATAAAATATAACTTCAGTGTTTGAATTTTTCCGGGCAAACCCTTAAAATAATTTTTGGGAATGAAAAGAAAGACAAAAATTTATAAACATAATACCTTGTTATTATTTGAGTTGCGAAGAAGTTTTTAGAACATAGGAGATGTAAAATGTCATGTCCAAACATTTATTTAATATAATATTTTACAAAAAATGTTTTTTTAAGGAAAATATTTAGCTAAATCAGCCTGGAGCTAAGCTTAGTTTTCACCTTTTAAGCGTTTTGTGTCTTGTGACTTGTAAAATTAATTTCTTTATTTACAATAGTAATAATTTATATCCATCATTAATGAAACATAGAAATTCTGGTTAGGTTAATCAGGTTCTCCTTGGGAGACGTTATTGTATTTCGTGGCTGAAATAGAATGTAATTGGCACCAATTTGTATTGCTCTCCATTACCGTGCTTACAAATAATAACCTTCGGTTTAATGACTTTTTCTCTTGAAATACTATCAGTGGCACAAATGCAATTGGGGTAATTCTATCTAATGGATAATCCCACCACTTAAATAACCATGAATAATTTCCCAGTGGTAGGTATTGCGAACACAAGCAAAAAGCAAATAAGAAAAACCGGTCTTAAGATTAGTTAAAAAGACTAAAAGTATTTAGTCAGGCAGTTAACCTTGGCAATGGGTACTACTACATTCCTACCAAATTAACGTCTATTTTAGTTGTGTAATTATTCTATAAACTAAAATTTAGGCTTAGTTGAGATCATCCGATTCCCTCGAAGATTTAAAGTTATTATCGACGAAGAGACTTCAATGAAGATTTAAATTGTTCACCGATTCTACTTAGAAGATGGCAAAATGTATATGACATTGAAGATGCAAAATATATGACTTAAGATTTTTTTCTATCAATTTTCTACTTTGATGAAAATCCAATTTCTGCTGAAACCCAGAGTCTAATATTATCTCTGATAAGTTTCTCCATATATCCCTGGTTTCCCTCAAGGTCTGCTTGCATACCTCCTTGAGCTATTTTCAGAAATAATTATTTTTAATAGCATACAGACGATAGGTGCAGAGGCGCGGATCTGAGAGCATGTAGCAATGGTAATTAGGGGGTCCTCCGCTATTGCTGGAGGAAAAAGTTCCCGTCTGACAGCTAGAGGGGGCAATTCGCCAGCAGATTTGATATCAAGGCTTATGGTCCTTACTGCTAAGACCGATTCCATATAATATATGGAAATGGGACAACCTTGGTAAATCCAAAATTCGTAGTCTTTCGTGAAAAACATATTGAATTAAAAGTATAGAGGATAAAAGACAAAGAAGGCTCTGGGCGACTTATAATTTAAGTTACTCTTAAACCGAACTCCGAGAAGTGTCTCGTTGATGTAAAGAGAATTAAGTGTGAAAATTTTAAAACTGATTCATGCCCAATGGTTGCCGAGTTAACTGAAGGGATCTATCTGGGTTTCGCAAGTCTGGCGATGCGCCATTCGAGTACGCACTATGGAGGCATTTTATCTAGAAGTAAAAGCCTGTACAGTGCCATGGGTGTTGACAGCAGCTTGAACCATTATGGAAAAACAAATGGCCGAATTGTTCATAATATTGTTCCAAATTGCGTAGTAGGGGAGTGATTTGGCTGCAAGGACACCTAGCCTCTATACCTTCAAGCTTGCTTGTGATTAGATCTTATACTCATAACTATCTAAGCTGAGAAAACCAACTCAAAGTGCATTACCTATCGGCTTATAACTTAGTACTCCTCATTTCATACATACGCCAGAGAAGGAAAATATTAGGATGAGGAAACAAAAAAGAAAAAAAATGATAATTTTTATAAGTTCAAAATCATAAGTTTTGAATCTTCTTTGCTCGTTTTCGTTGTGTAACTCTCAAAAAATTTCTTTAATCAATAAAAAAATTAGTTTTGAGATTAATTATTCTCAAATAAACTAAAATACGCCTTCTAAACCAAAAATTCCACTTAATTTACACTTCATATTAGTGTTTGTCCCCCAGTTCTATTGTCCCATTTTGCTCAATAATAAACTTAACATTTAATAGCTATATGCCACATTATTTTATCATTAAAAAATAAACTGTAGAGCGTTGTCAGACATAATTATATATATATAAAAGAAGGGTTGAAGATCTGGAAAACAGCGAAAGTGGAAAAGAGTCAAAACTGCAAAAGTTAGCGTTCAGAGGGAGATCTGACTTGACAATTTCCTTATCCATAACAGCTACAGCGACGGACTGACTTAAGAATCGGAATGTGGTGCGAAGATAATACTCATGTAGAGACAGAAAATTTTAAATTAGATCATTTTAAATTGTTTCTAAAGATATAAATTCAATTTTATAATGTGCTATAGAGGATTTAAAAATTAAACATATGATCTAAAGTATGTTGACGATAGAAGATCTTTTGATATCTTTGTATTGATAGAAAATGTTCTGGAGAATGAAATTCTGACGACCCACTTTGGCTTCCTACTAGTAGTGATGTAAATTCGAGAGGACTAAGGGGAGGCGCCTTGTTTAATGTTTGAAATAATCTCGAATCATTTATACAATTTATTTAAGTTTTAAAACATTTAAACGATTATGACAGAGACTTCAAAAAGATAAGGGATTTAATAGTGAAAAAAATCAATTCAAATTCCGAATTTAAGCGACAAGATTAGGAATGAAGAAATAATTAGCATGAATTCTTGAATAGAGAAAATAAATTAATAAAAAACTAATACACTTTTGTAAAATATATAGAGAGAAATAAACTATTAATTTTTTACTTATTAGCCTGCCTGATATGGTTTGGGTATGGGTACGGTGGCGTCGTTTGTGATCCAGGTTGTACATCCATCTCGTGGTGGGAACAGTTCGGAGGGACCTTCAGATATTGGGTGCTCAGTACAATTTGCTGTACTTGCAGTGGGTCCCGAGAATAACCAACTCTTGTGGCAGTGCAGTATACAACGCTGTATCATTACAAAACCTCTAGACAATTAGTCCTCCTCACCTATCTATTGACATGTACCGCTCTTCCTGATATCCTGGACATTTTTGTATATAAAATACCTAATTTCTCTTTTTTTTTTCTATATAATTGCTGACTGGTTGAGGTTGTCAATCAAGGGTGGGTGAGAAGATAATTGAGAAGTGGTCAGTAACTTTCGCAATTTATAGATATATTTCCAAAGCAGAGCTCTTTCTATAGAATATAGCCAAAGGTCTGAGAGAGTCCACTTCGACCAACTTAGAACACCGAGGATGAGACATTTGCCTCGAAAGCGCTCTGCGTTAAGGAAAAATAATTTATGTATGAACTGTGGAGGTTACTGATCACTTCTTAATTATTTCACCCACCTTTTATTTCTCTTTTTCATTCCGCTTGTTCGCTTTAACGAACTTTCTTCTGACAAGTTCTTTAAACACAACCCCTGCCAAAAATTTAAAAAAAAATCATAGCTACCCACCCTCATTAATGGCTTAAACTCTGTTTAGAAAACTTCTGGAAGAATCTGTTGACCGAAATCCCATAAAATGACCTCCGACTAGCGTTAATGACTTACAGGCTGCCACACCCATAAAAAAAAATGTATATGAATGGTTAAACAACAACCTAAATTTACTAATTACTCTTCGGAGTACTAAAAACCATTTTCATAATTGATTGAAAATTACATAATAGCTAAACGCCTCTATAGGGCATTTTTCCTGAAATATATGCATCTCGCAGATCACAAAGACTTAAATCCTGAGTCGTAAAGCATAAATTAGGTGTTTTAAGGAACGTGTATTTTAACGCCTATCTGCTTATCCCCTAAGCAGGAGGATAATAGTTTATCCTCGTATAATTAATAAGAGCCATGAATCTTCTACCCCCTGAGTCGCGGTGATGGTTCATAGGCCTCTTACGAAAAAAACAAAGCAGAAATGTTTGCACAGCGCCTTAAGCAAACATTTACTCCTCATTTAGTTTCTTTAAACCTGTATGGAGACGAGGATTTTCTGGGAACGAAAAGTTTGAGTCTTCAAACTCCTTTGAGAAAACCCAAGGCAGTCACGATTTCTGAGGTCATATATTATCTCTCATCTTCCGAGGCGTTAAGCACCCGGATACGATTTAATTAACACAATTTAATAACAGGACGAATTTTCCTCAATCTTCCAAAGAAGGCTATTGTATATCTGACCTTAATCTATTCTCATCCCCTATACCCACTTCCCACTTCTCTGAAAATATTTAGACCTTCAAAAACCTGGAAAACTCATAAAAACATAACCATCAGCCCACCGTCCATCACTTTTATTATATTTTCTAAGGCCTGCGAAACAAAACTGTTAAGATGCATGATGTCTTACATAGAATCCTTCAATATTCCAGCTAGGATCATCAATTCCGATGTAAACATTGTATTGTCAAGCATGTTTTTCGTGTCGTGAGTACACTTAATGTCAGACGGCAAAGAGTACTGCACAGGTGTTTTTTTTTTCTTTTATTTCCTTATTTCGAAGATCTTGTGGCACAGTGTTATTTTGTTTAAGCTCAAATCTGTATTTCCGAGTATTTCCTTAATAATAATAATAATAAGTAATCCTTAATTCCTAAATATCCAGCCTCTTCTTTATTGTCCGAGAGGGATTGCTTTACTCCTGTTACTACCAAATGGAAGCGGTGGTTCCACAAGACCGTGTGCTTGGGACTATACTATTCATCCTATACACTGTTGACATCACTACGCATCCAAATATTCTCCTAGCTCTAGTCGAAGATGACAAGGCTATCATATCTTACCATCCCAAGTCCAAATTAGTTTCAGAAACTTAGAAGTACGTCTTGTATGTATCCAGAAAGGGTGCAGTAAATAGAGTATTAATGTTAATGAATCAAAAGGCATGCAAGTTAATTTCCAATTAAGTTTTTCAACCTTTATTTACTCATTACATTCTGTTAAAAATTAAAAAAAAACAACAACATTTTATTGAATTTGGAAGTGGTTTCACTAGACGCTTTATATCTTCATACAAAATTTATTTTTTGCTACATTGTTATTCCTATGTATTCAAATTATAAAATTTTTTGGTAGGGAAATCATTAGAGAGAAGTATGCCTGTCACATTTTTAATATTTTTGTTGTGGAATGTCTTGTCAGAGAGTGTGAGTGATTTATAGATAAGATTTTTGGTCACATTTATTTTTATCTGATGAGGGTGTGAAGTGGAGGAGATGACCTGAGTAAGTGTGCTTAGTAGAGAGCCATTAGTGTTGCGGATAACACGGGTGTCGAGGAAGGGGGGGAGTTGATAATCAGACTCAATTTTAATGGTGAATTTTAATGAGGGTGATATGAACTGAATGCAGTACGGATTTTTACTGCACTTTGACTGCATCATTAAAATCATGGGCTTTGAGAAACGTTTTCAAAAATCCAATCCAAGACAGTAGAATTGTATCGATCTTTTGGTAAAAAGATATACACTATTAATATATTTAAAAGCAAATATAATTTATCTCATTTATGAGCTCAAGTCTTCAGGGGAAACTACCTAACATTAGACGAGTGCTTGGAGGTGTTCAATGATTGGATCGGGGGAAAAATTACAGAGTCAAGATTTCTTTTCTTCATTTGAATATTTATTTCGAATAAATATCTAGGAAAAATGGTCGACCAGATTGTACTTCAGAACTAAGTGTCAGGTCAGTTTGATGTCAGATAGCCAATCAACTGACGCATATGGTCATCCAAAGTAAAATACTAAAAAAACAAAATATTTATTATATACTTTGAGGGCACATTGCAAGATATACGCTGTGCAGGATGTAATTTCTAAATAAATGTAAAATTTACTCTAATATAATTAAAAAAAAGAAAACAACCTACCCCATTGGAATGATATGAAGTAAACAAATACCTGGAATCATATAAAGTAAACAAAATTATCCCAACAAAAATTTCAGGGGAAGAGGGGGGTGGTGGATCAAAACGATTTTTTCGATCCAATCGTCTAAATAGAATAATATTGGCATAATAAAGCATACCTGATCTAGCAATTTAAGTGACATAACTTTTTTAAGGAAGAAGACAGATTAGACAAATGAATGTTTAATTAGTGATATGGAAAGAGATTGATTAAAAACTTTGAAAGAATCATTAAGGAAAGAAGTTTTGAAGTAGTTACAATAAAATAAAATGCAAAGTAAAAAAAATTTAAGTATTAAAAAAAAAGTTTCTTGATAGTAGGCGAAAAGCGACCTTCCAAGAAGAAGAAAGCAGAAAGTAATATTTTGATTAAAGAAAAAAACTCTTTCACTATATTGGCAGATTTTTATGGAAAAATTAACTTTTAAATCTTAAACAAATCGGATTACATTTAGAACTGTAATATACTCATTGAAATTACAAGTTCTCCACTATAAGAAAAATTATTTTGATAATTAGAATATTATTTCTTATATAAATCAGTATAAAGCTATTTTAAAAAAGTCATAAAAATGGCCAATAAATTGCATTTTACACATATATTTAAAATTCTGAAAATATGAAGAACTCCATTTGAAGTATAATAAATGCTCAAAGTAACAAAAAAAAAATTATTTCATGCAGTACAAAAATTAAAATAGTTTGAGAAGTGGCTGATATATTTATTGTAATTTATCTAGAAAACTAGGAAGTAGAAACTAGGCATAATGAAACGTGAAGGAAGAAAGATTCAGCAAAAATAAAGAAACATATATTAGATTGCTACTTTTTCAATATAGACACAGAAGCTTGTATAGAGAAGTAGGTGATATAATAAGAACATAAAGAGACAAACAAAATAAAAGTTATTATATTTTCTTGGCAATGCACTAATTAAGAAAGTTATTTATCAAAGACTCCGTTGTTCAATTGGGTTAATAATCTGAAAACTGAAGAAGTGCAAAAGTGATGCCTCTTGATAAAGAAGAGAACTAATCCAAAGAACTATCGTCTCGTAGAACTTTTACCTCTGTAAATAAATAAAAAAATAAAAAAAAGCCAAAAAAGTTCGTCTACAAAAACTAAGGAAGGCCTATATTACAGTCAACCAAACATACAATAAAATTCAAGCCCGAAGTCAAATGTGCCAGTGAGACCCTCAAACTAAACAGAAAACAATTTGTACGAAAAAACCTGAGGACAGTTTCGGCCTCCAAAAAACAGAAGATAGTGTTAGACCGAGGCCACGAAAAATTACGGAACAGCTTTCCAGCACTGGAGCCAGAAATCCGCTAAAGACGACTGAAATTTTACGGCCACATCCGCAGACGTAGAAGAACTATGCCATTAGTGCAGGGAGTGAAGTGGAGATAGCCCAACAACGGACAGAAACCTCAATGGGTAAAATATTAACTGCTGGGAAGTACTGCTAGAGAAGGAATTGAGAAAGAAGACAGGAACAAAGTGGATAGGAGAACGAAAAAGAATCCACGTAGAAAGGATGATAACTGTAAAACAACTCAGAAAACCGAATCATTACAGTTTTGATGGGGACCATTGGGTCCATAAGCACATATTTTTTTAAAATTTTTTATTTATTTATTACAATTATTTTAGTACAAAAACATCTTGTAATTCGAATAAATGAACTAAAAAAGACAATGGCAAGAGGAGATAGGATGATCAATGACACCACCCTCAACGCATATTCTGATAATAATAAAAATAATATATACACACACACTCACACACATACATATATGCATATATACATACACATTGTATTAAACTAATATTTAATAACGGATAGTCAGTTTCACTATAAAAATAATAAAATGTATATTAAAGACCTCGAGAGCTCTGATACTGTTTATTATGGAAATCCACCGCTTTAGTTTGCTGCTTTCAATACATTTTTTCGATTCTTTACTGTTAAAAAGGAAAAAACTGAAATCAATAGGTATATGTATATATATATATATATATATATATACAACNGGGATTGGAGTATATATATATAATAGTAATAATCAGTAATAAAATAGTACTAATGACAGATTGTAATCAATGTTTGGAAAAATGTATAAAAAAAATAGAGGATTTAAAATTCAATTTCCTAATATTTATATCCACTATTATATTTATGAAAAAACACTTTTTAATGAAGATATTTATGGTTTTAACTAGGTATAACTAGTTACCACTATCTACTTATTCAGAGCTAACTGGCTTTTAAGAGTAAATTATTCATTTATTCTCGTTAAAATCCAAAGAGGCAGAGGAAGTGACAGAGTGAGAAAAATAATTGAAAGATACAATCTCATTCTCAAGTGGATTCGATGAGTAAAGACCTACGATATGGTGTTCGTATTCACGCCCGTGGACTGAGTTCTAAACATGGTAGACTTACTCTAAATGTATTAAAAGTACCTTTGTCTTAATGCCAGAATGAATAATAGTATTCTCTAATAGTGCTTTATGAGGAAGGACTACTGCTTGACAGGAATAATAATTTTATAATACCTTAAACATTTTTGGGTCATTTTCTGGTAAAGGATATTGGTGTTTCAGCTTACTCCATAAAATTAGGCCATTAATATTAAAAATTCCTTTTAAAATATGTGTTGGAATAATTCTACTTACCTTATTAGTAAAATAGAAGACTGACTATGAAGCTCATTTGCTAATTTAACCTGTAGAAAAGGGTGAAAAGATCAGTTTCTTGTATTATTTTAAATTATTCAACAATATGTTCATCGGTTAATTAACATATTAAATATAATCTAAAGGGTTATTATTATTTCTACCACCAATGAATATAGAACTCTCATACCTTCTATTCTCTATGGCTAAGCCAACGGGAGATGGTTTGCAGAAACCAATGAAGACGGAGAATAGATGGTATGAGAGTATTAAATATAAATTTAATTAACAAATCATTTTTTTGTGATATTTAATAATGTCTATTTTCAGTAGCATTGTATTTTTAATAGTAAATTCCATTCCATTACTAACTTGTCATAAATGAGGACTTTCGAATCAAGAACTTGCCATCAACTTCTTTCGAAGGGAAAAAAGTAACAAAATTCGTTACTATCAGTATATTGAATGTCATATGGGATTTAAGTAATCAAGGTCTGAATTTATGAACACTAAATAGTTAAACTCGTTGACAATGACCCTAATAAATATTAATAAGAGATAGAATTACTTCAAATGATTGTTGCCTTTAGCATCATGATTATTTTAATGATTTTTTAAAAAACGTTTTACATATCCATATTACGGGTGCCTCATCGAAAAAAAAATTAATTTGAATATTCTGATTTGTTTTGTTTATAAATTCAAGTTACCTAGTGAATGTGAATAGCATACCTGAAGGCATATTTCAACAAAGCTATTGACACATTAATTATATATATATGAGGCCCACTCTGCATTCATTTA